>CAKLNU010000609.1:0-10243 GCA_922788865.1 Poeciliopsis turneri
CTATCTATCTATCTATCTATCTATCTATCTATCTATCTATCTATCTATCTATCTATCTATCTATCTATCTATCTATCTATCTATCTATCTATCTATCTATCTATCTATCTATCTATCTATCTATCTATCTATCTATCTATCTATCTATCTATCTATCTATCTATCTATCTATCTATCTATCTATCTATCTAGATATATACACTGCTAAAAAAGAATAAAGGGAACACTCAAATAACACATCCTAGATCTGAATGAATGAACTATTCTCATTGAATACTTTGTCCTGTACAAAGTTGAATGTGTTGACAACAAAATCACACAAAAATCATCAATGGAAATCAAATTCATTAACAAAGTATTCAATGAGAATATTTCATTCATTCAGATCTAGGATGTGTTATTTGAGTGTTCCCTTTATTTTTATATATATATAAAAATATATATATATACATAGATATATCTAGATATACATATTTATATCTAGATATATATAAATATATATCTATGTATAAAAAATTCCCTTCTCACCCACCGCGGGTGGTTCTTATCCTCTGAGCTCGGGTCCTCTACCAGAGGCCTGGGAGCTTGAGGGTCCTGCAGTATCTTGGCTGTGCCAAGGACTGCACATTTCTGGACTGAGATGTCTGATGTTGTTCCTGGGATCTGTTGTAGCCACTGCTCCAGTTTGGGGGTGACTGCCCCGAGGGCCCCGATGACCACAGGCACCACTGTGGTCTTCACCTTCCAGGCCCTCTCCAGTTCCTCCCTGAGGCCCCTGGTATTTCTCCAGTTTCTCGTGCTCCTTTTTTCCTGATGTTGCAATCGCTTGGTATTGCTACATCTACCACAACGGCTTTCCTCTGTTGTTTATCCACTATGACAATGTCTGGTTGGTTCGCCATTACCATTCTGTCTGTCTGGATCTGGAAGTCCCACAGGATCTTAGCTCTGGCATTCTCCATCACCTTTGGGGGGTGTTTCCCACTTTGATCTCGGGGTTTCCAGTCCATATTCTGCACAGATGTTTCTGTACACTATGCCTGCCACTTGGTTATGTCGTTCCATGTGCGCTTTCCCTGCCAGTATCTTGCACCCTGCTGTTATGTGCTGGACTGTCTCAGGAGCCTCCTTGCACAACCTACACCTTGGGTCTTGTCTGGTGTGGTAGATCTGGGCCTCTATTGCTCTGGTGTTTAGGGCCTGTTCCTGGGCGGCCATGATGAGGGCCTCTGTGCTGTCCTTGAGCCCAGCTTTTTCCAGCCATTGGTAGGATTTACTGATATCAGCCACTTGGGTTATTTGCTGGTGGTACATCCCATGTAGGGGCTTGTCCTCCCATGATGGTATCTCTGGCACTTCAACCTCTGTTCCCTGTTGTCTGAGACATTCACTGAGCACATTGTCTGTTGAGGCTTTGTCCCTGATGTATTTATGGATCTTAGTTGTTTCGTCCTGGACAGTGGTTCTCACACTCACTAGTCCTCTGCCTCCTTCCTTGCGGCTCGTGTACAGTCTCAGGGTGCTGGATTTGGGATGGAACCCTCCATGCATTGTTAGTAGCTTTCTAGTCTTAATATCTGTGGCTTTTATCTCCTCCTATAAATTCCCTTCTCACCCACCGCGGGTGGTTCTTATCCTCTGAGCTCGGGTCCTCTACCAGAGGGCTGGGAGCTTGAGGGTCCTGCAGTATCTTGGCTGTGCCAAGGACTGCACATTTCTGGACTGAGATGTCTGATGTTGTTCCTGGGATCTGTTGTAGCCACTGCTCCAGTTTGGGGGTGACTGCCCCGAGGGCCCCGATGACCACAGGCACCACTGTGGTCTTCACCTTCCAGGCCCTCTCCAGTTCCTCCCTGAGGCCCTGGTATTTCTCTAGTTTCTCGTGCTCCTTTTTCCTGATGTTGCAATCGCTTGGTATTGCTACATCTACCACAACGGCTTTCCTCTGTTGTTTATCCACTATGACAATGTCTGGTTGGTTCGCCATTACCATTCTGTCTGTCTGGATCTGAAGCCCCACAGGATCTTAGCTCTGGCATTCTCCACCACCTTTGGGGGTGTTTCCCACTTTGATCTCGGGGTTTCCAGTCCATATTCTGCACAGATGTTTCTGTACACTATGCCTGCCACTTGGTTATGTCGTTCCATGTACGCTTTCCTGCCAGTATCTTGCACCCTGCTGTTATGTGCTGGACTGTCTCAGGAGCCTCCTTACACAACCTACACCTTGGGTCTTGTCTGGTGTGTAGATCTGGGCCTCTATTGCTCTGGGTGTTTAGGGCCTGTTCCTGGGCGGCCATGATGAGGGCCTCTGCGCTGTCCTTGAGTCCCAGCTTTTTCCAGCCATTGGTAGGATTTACTGATATCAGCCACTTGGGTTATTTGCTGGTGGTACATCCCATGTAGGGGCTTGTCCTCCCATGATGGTATCTCTGGCACTTCAACCTCCGTTCCCTGTTGTCTGAGACATTCACTGAGCACATTGTCTGTTGAGGCTTTGTCCCTGATGTATTTATGGATCTTAGTTGTTTCGTCCTGGACAGTGGTTCTCACACTCACTAGTCCTCTGCCTCCTTCCTTGCGGCTCGTGTACAGTCTCAGGGTGCCGGATTTGGGATGGAACCCGCCCATGCATTGTGAGTAGCTTTCTAGTCTTAATATCTGTGGCTTTTATCTCCTCCTTTGGCCAGCTAATTATTCCAGCAGGGTATCTGATTACTGGCAGGGCATAGCTGTTTATCAGCGCTGACTCCTATATATATATATATATATATATATATATATATATATATATATATATATATATATATATATATATATATATATGTATATAAGTACAAATATACTAATATTAGTATTAATATAATACTATTGGCATATCATGGGAGACTACTGATCAAATTAAAATTTTCTTCCATTGCCAATTTATTATCAAATTTAAATCCTGACAAAGAACCAGAACAAATAAAAGAGATGATTATTGATTTCAGGAGGATCAGGATTAAATCAAACCTGTTTCCATCATGGGAGAAGAAGTGGACGTGGTTGAGGGATAGAAACACCTCGGTGTTCATCTGGACCACAGATGGACTGGAGCAGCACCAGAGCCAGAGACCTAAAAACGCTCAACAGACTGGTAAAGAAGACTGGTTCTGTTCTGGTTCTGTTCTGGTTCTGTTCTGGTTCTGTTCTGGTTCTGCTCTGGTTCTGTTCTGGTTCTATTCTGTTCTGGTTCTGTTCTGGGAAACCTCTGGAGATGATCATACTGGGAAAGATTCTTCATAGGATCAAGAAAATTAGGGACAATCCTGTCCATCCTCTTCATCTGATTGTCTTGTCTTCAATGGCTCTTTGAAGAATCTTGATGAACATTCAATAAAGTATTTTTAAGTCAAAACAGGATATTTTATTACTACTGGTAAAAACGTTTTGTCAGTTGGAATTAAATTTAAACCTAAACATCCAATGATTCCCATGACGTTGAAGACACAATAGAAACTACACAAAGAGAAATTACAAAAAATGCAAACATGTAAAAATCACAAAAACAAATGACGACAAGAATGCAAAGTACACAGAAAATTAACAGCAATGGCTCCCATCGTATATTATTATTTATATTTTCCCTTGTATACATATTGTTTTTAGGGATTAAATTCATTTTCTCTTTCAAGATTGTTCCTCCTCCCTCTACAACGGTTTCTGTCGTTTTCTCAGAAACATCCATTAAAGATTCTTGCTTAATCCAACCGTCTTTGGAAGGGTTGGAAAACATACAGAAATTGTAAATGTCGTTTCTTCGTTTCTGCTGACTTGGTTCTTGACATCTGTGGTTTCAGTGAGCACTTCTCAACCACTAGACTCAAACGTCCCCAGCCGGGGACGGTGGTTCTAGTGGGAGAATGGGGAAATCATTCTCTCGGACAACGTTGTCTTCAACAGCCGCAGAAGTTTGATCTTTGGGAAGATGAAAGAAATCATTCCCTATCACATTGATCTGAATATGGCTCTCTTCACTCTCTTCAAATGCTGTCTTCATTCAAGCACAAGTTGCGCTCTCAGACTCAAATGTCTCTATTTCAACTTGGGACAGATCAAAACCATAACATTCAAAAACATCGCAGTCAACTGGAGATGAAGCAAACCTCCCGGAGGTTTGCTTCCCAGCAATGGGTTAAAGAGAAATGCGTCAAACGCGTCATATTCAGTGGAAGTGCTCTCTTCCTCAGCAGTACTTTGGTCAAAATCTCTTTCAGGAAGACATTTGTCAAAAACTTTTTTCATCCCGGTCGTAACTAAATAGCCGAGGCCAAAGCCGAGGGGGAAACACATGCCAACCATCATATCTGCCATTCTGAAAATCCCTGTCCCAGCAACCATGTAAAGGCCTCCTGGTGCTTCATCTGCAGTGAGCTAACAGTGTCATGCAGCTGCTTCGATGCTTCATGGCCGTTAGCACCTGGATGAAAACACTGGTGACCAACACTGCAGTAAACTGCCAAGGCAGATAGTATGGCCGACATTTCAGTCATCAGGTCTATCGCCTCAGATCAGCAGCTTTTTACCAGGCCACCGTTTGTACACAAACCTGCATTCACATTCAGACAGAATCCTCCTCCTCGTGTTTTTCCTGACCGTTGGTCGCGGTCCAATCGGAATAACTGAAGACCGTTGATCTGGAAGGCTGATCTGGCATGTTGCTGTTATATAAAATGTAAGCATGTTAATTCATCATTAATTTAAGATGCAGACACAACAGCTGTCATGATTTAAAGCTGTTTTGGGTTTTATTTGCCATTTCTTGCCAGGTTTATTTAATTTCTCTGTTTATTATTGTTACTAATGTGTTGCCATACTAGTTCATTTCTTTTAGTTTAGTTTCTTGGTTTATTTTTGTTTTCTTCCTTGTTCTTTTGAATTTGTTTCTCAGATTATTCTCATGTTTTTTACTCTGTTTCTTTTAAATTTACAGAAAAGCAGTTTTTCTCTCCATCCGTGCTTTGGCTCGGCCTCTTCCTGTTTTATGACATCAGCAAAAAGAAAAAAAAAAAACAGAGGAAAAACATTGGTGTGCTGTGTGCAGTTTTTTTTTTTGAATAACTTATTTGAATGTGCCTGGAAATTGATCGTATCTGTCGCTTCCTGCTTTTTATCCATGTCAACATCCATTTGTGAAAAGACCTTTCTCTTTAATTTTACCCTAAAATTAAAAAAATACAACAGAATTGGACCTCAGTGAGTTTTATTTATCCCTGCATATATTTTCAGACATCTGGAGGTTTTCTGTTTATGTTTTTAAACAATTATTCCAAAGTACAAACAACATGTAAATGTCTTTCCATCATACCAGGAAGATGGCAGGTTTATCAGGATCCTGGATTACTTGTTTTTCTATGCTCTGCTTTTTTGTTTTCTGTTTATTTCACCCTTTCTTAACTGGGATCAACAGTAGAAATACTTCATAATGAGATTACTCGTGTAAAAGTAAAAAAGTACAGTATAGTAAAAATACTCCTAAAAGTACATGTTTTCATAAAAGTTACTTATGTAAATTCGACTCTGGTTAAAGGGTGGTGTTACGGTCCTGGGCCTCCTGAGCTGCTCCAGGTGATTTTGGTTTCTGTCTTGTGTTTCTCCTTTACAGTTTTAGCTGATCTGCTAATCTGGAGCCCAGAACATTTAATCTGGTCGTCTCCACCTTCCGGGTCGCCTCCGGCGTCCGCTCCGCCTCCTGCTCCCAGGCCTCAGCTCCCTTCCTCTTACACATTTCAGTTTCTTTGTTTTTGCTCCTCAACACATCCAACCATTAGCTTTATGCCACTGACATTAACAATCATTGTAGTTTTTAATAAATATTCATTTTCTACACTGTAACCACTGCATGGTCTCCTGTTTTTGTGACCTTGAGCCAGGCATAACAGGAAGACAAAACATTTTCTCATATTACAGAGACAAAGAATGAAAGACTCATTTAAACTCTAAAAACTTAAATAACATCTTAAAACTAGAACATAGTAAATGAGGAGAGAAGTTCAGTTAATAAAATGAAAGTAAAGGACATCAGTTAGGTGATTTCCACACACCTCCAAAAATATGAAAATAACAAGGAAGTGTGTATTTATAAACATGCAAAATAATGTTTTGCATGATGTTGTTCTACCTGTCCATGTTTCGTAGACGTGTCGAACACCATGTTCATTGAAATGTCTGGACAAAAAAGGAAAAAACACTAAAATTACTGAGTTATATACTCAGCAGGCAGAAGAACAAATTAAAACATAATATCTTTAAATAATCTGATCATCTACAGATTATTTAAACATTGACTAGTATAACAAGGTTTTCCACCAAACTAAGTAGCAGTTTAAAATTCATCTGAAATATTGGTGTAAAAACAAGCAAACAAAATCATAACATGGATTATATGTCAGATATTATTGGTGCAAACTGCAGAGATAAACTGCTGGTCTGCAGCTATTAAAGTCTGTATCTGGTGAAACCAGTGAAACTGGTATTGATCAGCTCTGATCTGTGAACATCTCAAATATTCACTGAAACGCAAAAACTGACCAGGAGAGATAAATAATTAACCTGGTAGTGCTGCAGGATTTAGAAAACTGAGATGAAGCAAAAATTATTAATTTTCAGTTTGCAAAACTAATTTTACATTCCAGGAAATGATTTTTCTGATATGAACCAGGTGTCTGACATTTCCTGGTTCATTATGGAAATACAGTCCATGGAGATTTTTCCCATGTTTCCATTAATAAACAGAGAGAATAAGGAGAGACTGTATAAAGTCGTCTGTCTCTGATGATCTTAGTTTAGTAGAACTGAGTCGTTCATCATGTTGCTCCTCATGCTGCTGCTGCTGATGATGATGATGATGATGATGGTCAGCTGGACAGAAGCTGCTTATTATGGTGCTGTGGTTACACACACCACTAAAGATGTACAAGGGAAGCAGTTATACAGTAAGTTCAGATTCTCTGAAGTTTTTTATTTTACGTTGTAAAAAATATTGTCTTCACTTTAAATCTACAGGCTGTGCATCGCTTTAAGTTTGGCCACAGCTCATGTGAAGAGTTTGAGAGATGGCTGTGTGGTAATAGCTGTAATAAGAAGATTGATGAAAGCAGCGGTGAATGGTGTCTGGGAGAGTATACCCAGTGGGACAGAAGGAGTTCCTACAATTATTACTACGGGTGACTGAATCTCAACATCAAGCAAAAAATATATCTAATAATTTTTCTGTTTTTCCAATATTCCTCCTGTCAGTTTTCTGATCTGCTGTTCTGTAAAGTTTTCTTGTTTAGAAACTTAGTAACATCAGAAATCTTCCCAATATCTTCTATTACAGGTGGAATACTAGAACCTGGATAAACAACAGAAACAGCATTTCATCTGGCCTCGCTATAATGTTTGTTGAAGGGAGGTTCAGATCTGACATTAACAGACCGAATTCATCACCACTAACCGGCATCCTTCCTGTTATGAGGTAATTCAGTTTTTATATCATGTTAATAATAAATACCTGAAACCATTGATGCTTTTGCTGGAGCATAAACTGTATTTTAATTCTGATGTTTTTTTGTTGTTTTTTCTTTTAAAGAAAAATTAGATCCAAACACTAAATCAATTTTATCTGTAACAAAGAATTACATATAAACAAAACACATTTAGTTATTAATTAAAATTACTTACAAATAAGATTTCTCTTTAAGGCAAATTTGAATCTGTAAACGGCAGATTAAATTAGACATTAAATATTGGATCCATTTGGTAATTTCTGAAAGCAACAAAACTCAAATAAAAGTTTAAAACTAAAAAATGATGGAAGAAAAACACTGAAGTATAAATCAGTCAAAATATTGAAGCTCCTTTGTGTAAATGAAAACATTTAAACAGATTATTTGTTCTCAGGAGCTCTCTTGTAATTATGTGATGTTTATTTTCTGTTTCTGTCAGAGTTCCCTCAAACTGTCAGAGAAATATCAACTTGTTGACCTTTGACCCTGATGGAGACCATGTTCAATGCAGACATGGATCCGATATCTATGAGTGCAACACCTGCACACCTCCGTCTGTCCTCAGCCTCTCACCAGTAAGTAATTAATGTTATCAGGTTACAGGAAAAGGAAGATGTGAGGTTCTACAGCAGAAGAGAGAGAGCTAACTATCCTTCAGCCAAACTGTCAGTCACAGGTGGGAGAAAGCACAAAGAGAAATGTTTTTATCAGAACATTCCTGTTCTGATAAGTTTAAGACTGATGTGTGAGTTAAGTTTTGGGAGTTAGAAACAGAGATAGAGAAATAAATGTGTGTGTGTGAGCATATGCGTCACGCATGGGCGTGAGTGTGTGTGCACATGAGAAGATAAGTGGATTTCCACAGTATTCAGAGTAGCATATTATGTGACCATATAAAATAAAACATTTGCTGTCTTTTAAATTATGATTTAACTGCAGCAAGTCACTCATTCATACATGGCGGTAGCCTACCTTCACAATTATTTTTTCCATGTTGTCAAGGTCTTGTAATTTCTGCCTTAGAAAGAGCAGAAATGCGAAGTGTGCAGAAAAGTAAAACATTGATACGTTTTTATTTGAGTTTGGACTTTCCTTTGTAAAATACACAGAGTTAGAGAGAACAAAAATCCAATTATGTTTTTTATTCATTGTACCACCAAGAATTCAAAGCTACTTTCCCCTGTACATGAAACACATGATGAGTGCAGCCTTCACTCATCATCCAACTCATGGCACCAGTATAACCAGTATAATGACTTCTAAATGCATGCAAATGGCTCCACCAGCATTCCTCACAATCCTTTATTTTTCCATTTTTCTTTAGAAACAGTAAAACAGTTAACAATTCCTCAAAAAACAAAAACAAAACATTCTCATTCCATTAGTCATTCAAAAATAAGATCCTACAACACACAACAGTAAAATAACAGACAATTTCCCATAGCAGTTCATAGACAACAGTGACAACATTCAAACACACATTTCAAAAAATATATTCATTAATTAATACTTTGAACCCACCTAGTATGACACAGGGAATAAACCACTCTTCACAATGCGACTTCTAACTGCATGCAAATGGCCTCACAGCTGACAAATAAAACACAGTTAGTTTTGTGACTGAGTGGTCAGCCACCAGCTCCCACTCAGAGGGTCATATTTTTTCCAATCCAACCACGAGAAAACTTTACAAATTATATTTGTAGATGTTAGATGTTATTACAGTATTTCATCAATTGCTGAAATAGAAAAATATGACCCTAAGTAAAAGTAAAGTATTGGAGAGCTGCTTCACTCGCACCATGAGAGCACCTGAAGGGAACCATTGCATGCAGTTCCGCATCACACCACCAGGCGGCTCTAAACATATTCATCTATTATAAATCTCATTATAAATACATACTATTATTATTATTATTTTGGGTAAAATTCACATACACATACATATACACTTTACATGAGCTCCAATGTAGCTACAGCCGAACAAAAGGTTGATTGAAACTTAAATTTTAAGAGTCGAACTCACTGGAAAGATATTTGAAGTTCCACAAAATATTTTACATTGCAAATTAACTGCACTGTGCTCTCAGCATGAACTCTCAGTTGATGTGCTTAGAGTCATAAATCTGCAACTTGAGTTAAGTAGAAATTAATATTGTCAATATAACAAACACAAATAAAATTCTTAATTGAAATCAGTAAATATATTATTAAACTTGATTTATAATCTTTTATTTCTCTCTCTGTCCTCTTGCAGGCTTGTTCTCTATCATTTAGTCCAAGCAGCAGCAGTGATGAAGGTTCATATGCAGTTCAGCTGATGATGGACGATTTTCCCAGACAGACAATCAATCTGACTGATTACAATGGTGCAACAGAGTCGAGAAGCTCCAGCAATTCTTTGACCAGAATCCCTGTTCAGTTTGTTTTCAAAGGTTTGATTTAATATTTCAATCATGTTGCTTCACTGCAAAGAGAAACAATTTATTCACTGGAGTGACTAAATTTAACATCCAAAAATCAACAGTTGAAAGTTGATCAATAATAATAAATTACTTTTACATTTCTTAATACAAGAATGTAAGACAACAAGAAAATCTCATAATATTGGAACAACTCAGAAGGATAAATGTGTAACTTTACTGAATTAATCTTCAAACTGACAGAAGAGTTGCTAGTTTAACTCTGTTGTTTTGTGAGCTGCATTATTTTTC
>CAKLNU010000610.1:0-210267 GCA_922788865.1 Poeciliopsis turneri
CTGTAACATGTCTGGTGCCATGGAAACGGGAGGGAAACATCGGTGGAGGAAGAAAAATGACCTTAAGGAATTTAATTTCATTTGTTCTAAAAAGTAAAATCTTCTCTGCTTTTTATTTTTTCACTTTTAGCTTCGTGGATCTTATTAAATGTTTTACTGCAAGTTTATTTTCCTCCTGGGAGAAAAGAAAATATTTTCTTTCATTGGCTCTCAGGTTTTTCCATAAATCTTGATGTTGTTTCAGTAACATGCATGTGTCACATATTATCACTGATTCTGCAGATGAAATTTTGTTTTCTCATTTTTAGCCACTTTAATATTATCTAAGCACTGCTCTTTAATTTATTAATAATTTTGTCAAGTACTTTCAGAAAATCACCATTAGTTTTTCACTAGAAGTCAGAAGTTGTGGATTCTACTCCAGCTTCATCTTTCCCAATGTGAAAGATGAAGAATAAACGAGATTCTGGTTGACGTTCAGAGCTTTTTGCTGAGCAACGCCAGCGTTCAATACACCATCATGTCCCATGTCACAGCATGAATGTATGTTTTGAAACACACCGGGGTTTCCCCCAGAGAAAAGGCCAAGCTACAAGCCCATCGAGTTTTTGTGATAACATGTTTTTTTTCAGAGTTACAGAAACTCGGCGGCGCACAAGTCGCCATCATCATTTGGAAACGGTTGCAGGTGCAGTCGCGGGCCTCACGGCCAGTTCAACGCATCAGCTGTCAACCTGGCTTAACCTGTCTGTCCTTACTGTCACTGTTACTTGTACAAACAAAATAAAAAATCAACTTAAAGTAAAATACTCAGCCTGGTGGAGGGGGGGGGACAAGTAAAGCCTGGTGGCCCGCCAGGCTTATATTACACTGAGGGAAACCCTGCACACATTGTCGACAATTAAATAAATAAAAAAAACATACATTATTGATGCCGAAGGGGAAGTAAATAAATGAACAATAAAATAAAAATGAAAAAAGAAAGAAAGCAGAAAATAAACTATAAAACTGAAAGCTGTGATGACAAACACAGCTGGATAGATGCTGATCCACTGGTGCATCAGCATCTACCAGTACAACCAAGGACAGGAAACGACTTTGAGCTTTTCTCACATTTTGATGAATTTGTTCTCTAATCTGTCTGCATCAAAACCTTTTTGGAAAGGAAAATAGCTGATATCAGCTATAAACAGTGATCCATGTGCGTCAGAGCATCAGGTTTTCCTGCTCATTTTCCCAAACTAGACTTCCGTGCATATAATTAATATTTTCCCTTCCTCTTGATGGTTCATGAAAGATGTCTTTGTGAAACATGGTCCTACGCTGTTTTGAATATTTAAATCATAAAAAGGTCAAATTTCGCTGCTCTTCAGAAATCCGGGAAACTACGATACCAACAGTTTATCTGGGACAGTTTACGGCTGAACGTCAAGACAAGAGCATCGATTCACTGAGGGACAAAGAGACGAAATGTAAGTTTCAGATCCCTGTCTGTTTGTTTGGAAACTCCTGAATACTAAGATTATTTTATTTAGTTTTATGCACATTTCCAGCTAAAACAGAGTCGGGTTATGTTTTCCTGCTCTGCCTCCTGTCTGTCTTGGTCTCTCTGCTCTCCCAGCATCGTTTCTCTGTCCAGTGCAGGGAGACCTGCAGCCTCACGCCCAGTTCAAGGCGTCAGCTGTCAGCCTGGCTTAATCTGTCTGTCCTTGCTGTCACTGTTACTTGTACAAACAAAATTAAAAAATCTACTTAAAGTAAAATACTCAGCCTGGTGGGGGGGACAAGTAAAGCCTAGTGACCCGCCAGGCTTATATTAATCAATCGCTATGTTCAAGCCCCTCCTCCAACATTCCACCCAACTCATCTTCAAGCAATTATTTGATTTTTTAAAATCTGTAATCAGAAAGTAGGAAATGTCTCCCAGCGTTTATTGAGATCTCAAAAAATAAAAAGTAAAAAATGATCTTTTTAGAGAATAAAAACCTCTTTTTTAGAGAGTCCTGACTGAGAGGCAGCAACAGAAGCAACACAAAATATGGAACAAAAAAATACACATTTTGTTGTATGTAATGATTAATTTTTCTAAAATATATTAATAAATAATAATTAAAAAAAGTAAGAAAAACCATGACTCAGCAAAAATAAACTGGTAAAACTCTTCACCTGAAACATTGTGTAATTAATAATAAATGTTTCTGCCATTTTGAAATGAGTGATTCAGTGGGAGATTAATTTATCCATCAATTGGGTTCAGTTAAATCGATGACATTCCAGCTACGTAAAAATGATCTTTTTCTTTTTTTTTTTGTCCATAAGATTTCTTTAAATTGTTACCTAAGAATTTAATAGGTCAATTCATCTCACTTTACTTTTCATGGAAAGTGAGAGGTTCCCACACTGCGGGAACCTCTGACCTACATGGTAATTTTGCCATGGTAACGAGGCAAAAATCCATCCATCCATTATCTGTTCACCCTTGTTCCTAGACAGATTGCCAGTGTGTCGCGGGGCAACACAGAAACAAACAGGAGAATTTGGAAAGACCAGTTAACCTAACAGTCATGTTTTTGGACTGTGGGAGGAAGCCGGAGTAACCGGAGAGAACAGGGAGGACACGCAAACTCCGAGCAGAAAGACCCCGGGCTGGGAATCGAACCCGGGACCTTCTTGCTGCAAGGCAGCAGTGCTACCACTGTGGAGCTCTGTGGCAAAAATATGAAATTAAAAGAGATAAAGGAATGGCCTACTTAATCATAAATATCTGTACTTTTAAAAACTGCAGTAGTGAGTTTTAAACCGTGGACCTGTTTTTGAACAAGGACGCCTTACAGGTCGATTCTTCGCGGCCGAGCCTGCTGAGAAACCCAAGAATTTGCCAGTTTTTCTGCAACTTTGTGATGCTTCTCAGCCATTGATGCAGCTGCAGTGAACTTATCCTCCTGTGTGTGGGGGTGGGGGGAGTGTGAACAGAGAGTACACATCCGTGTTTCTGCAGATGCCAGTAGAACCACAAAAAGGAACCAAAAAAAAAATCAAAAACAAACATATATATATATATATATATATATGGCCCTTATAGCCAAGTATCTCAAGGATCACTGATGCACAGAAACATCTGTGCAGAATATGGTCTGGAAACCCCGAGATCAAAGTGGGAAACACCCCCAAAGGTGGTGGAGAATGCCAGAGCTAAGATCCTGTGGGACTTCCAGATCCAGACAGACAGAATGGTAATGGCGAACCAACCAGACATTGTCATAGTGGATAAACAACAGAGGAAAGCCGTTGTGGTAGATGTAGCAATACCAAGCGATTGCAACATCAGGAAAAAGGAGCACGAGAAACTGGAGAAATACCAGGGCCTCAGGGAGGAACTGGAGAGGGCCTGGAAGGTGAAGACCACAGTGGTGCCTGTGGTCATCGGGGCCCTCGGGGCAGTCACCCCCAAACTGGAGCAGTGGCTACAACAGATCCCAGCAACAACATCAGACATCTCAGTCCAGAAATGTGCAGTCCTTGGCACAGCCAAGATACTGCAGGACCCTCAAGCTCCCAGGCCTCTGGTAGAGGACCCGAGCTCAGAGGATAAGAACCACCCGCGGTGGGTGAGAAGGGAATTTTTTTTTTTTTTATATGTGTGTGTATATAATACACCATGAGTTCAGATGAATCCTCACCAGTATGTGAGACTAAATGAACTTTGTCAGTTTTCTCATGTGTGAATTTACATATATTAAAAAAAAACAGAGGTTGGTTCATCCACTGTTTCCTCCTGTGCACGGTTTCATTACTGGAATTTGCTGCCTATTTGAATATATGAAATTTAAATTATACCTGCTGTTTGAAGACCAGCTAAACAACCTTAGCGACTGTTTAGCGGGGTCACTTTGGGACAGAGCAGCAAGAGGAGAGCATCTCATTCAGAGGGACAGAAGGAAACAGAGGTAAATTTTAATGTTTTTAGTATTTTGGTTATTTTTTTAATTCTACTATCTTGACAGCAAAACTGGTTTGTTCTACCTGCTCTGTCTCCTGTCTGTCTTGGTTTCTCATCGTTTCTCTGTCCAGTGGAGGGAGAGCTGCAGCTTTTCACTGTTTCAATGTTCTTCATCCAACAGAGACAAACTGCTGGAGGAAAATAATTTATCTGACAGCAAAGATGCAGTGGAGTCTGATTCTGCTCTTCCTCATGGGTGAGTTGATCTGAAACATATTCACTTGGTTCTGTGACATCACAGATTGAAATGGATTCTGAATAAATTTTTCAGATTTTATTTTAAAATCACCAGAAGCAGTTTTCCTACTAAAATACTGCTAATACTGGTGGAGATGTTATCACTCATTAGTATTTTGAGTAACATGTTTAATGTTGTCTTCACAGCTCAGTGTTGCTTCATTGACTGTCAGCTCTATGAGTTTCACTACATTAATGAGAATAAAACCTGGACTGAAGCTCAGCAGTACTGCAGAGAGAAACACACTGACCTGATCACAGTGACTAACATGAAGGACATGAAGAGACTCATCAACATCTCAGATGGAGATATAAAGGAAGCTTGGATTGGTCTGTATGATCAAACACATGGTACCAGAACATGGTACTGGTCTCTGCCTGGAGTGGAATTCAATGAAAGTGAGACAAACTGGAAAGAAGGAGAACCATCTGATAAAGGAAACCAAGAACCTGTGAACTGTGGGATTGTGAATCAGACTCTGAAATGGCTCGATCAGGGTTGCAAGTGGCCTGAATATTTCCTCTGCTATGATGGTGAGTATGAATAAAAACTCTTTAGATTGTCCAATAAAAGTATTTGGATAAAACATGTAATAAATAAAGGAAGTAGCAATTTCACTCTCAAATAACAGGAACTGTAGCTTCAATGCATTTGCCAGTGAGCCTGAAATTATGCTTATCCTGAAAAACAGTTATAAATTATGATGTGCTTTTATCTGTTCACTCCTCAGAAACTAATAAAACCCATAAATATCACCTGATTAGAGAGAGGAAGTCCTGGCTGGAAGCTCAGAGTTACTGCAGAGAGAAACACACAGACCTGATCAGTGGAACGAAGCAACTACAGGATGAAGAAGTGAAGAAATTGATGAACTATTCAGATCAGAAAGCATACATTGGTCTGTTCAGAGACACCTGGAGGTGGTCAGATGGAAGCAGTTTCTCTTTCAGACACTGGAATCTACAGTTTATCAATCAGATAATCAATAGTGGTCAATGTGCCATGACTGTGTTTGATGATGGAGGCAGATGGAAGAATGTGAACTGTGATGAAAGAAAACCCTTCATCTGTTATGATGGTGAGTAGCTCTGACTTACAACAGATAAATTAGGATTTTTTTATGTGTTCATTTAATTCTTTGCATGTTTTCTTTTATTTTTAAGATTTGCGTTATATTTGATGTCAAACCTGTAATTGTTTTTTCTTTGTGCTTTCCTTCTGTTACAGATAAAGTGATCCTGATCAAAGCAAATAAAACCTGGAAGGAAGCCTTGACCTACTGCAGAGATCATCATGATGACCTGGTCACCATCACCAACATGGATGAACAGAAATGGATCCAGGAGAAAGTCAAGGAGGCATCGACTCCTTTCGTCTGGTTGGGTTTGCGCTTCAACTGCTTCAAGAACGTCTGGTTCTGGGTTTGTAAGGAGAAGATTGGCGATAAGAACCCGACCTCAGCAGGATGGATGAACGACTGCAACACGTCTGGAGCCATGCAGGCTGGAGGAGAACATAGATGGTTCCAAAGAAACGACACAGAGGAACTGAACTTCATTTGTTCTAAGGGTTAAAGTTCACTCTGCTCTCTGGTGACATGAGTTTGCTTTTTCCAAAGTGAATATTTGGTTTTTTGGCTCTATAAACTATTGAAATGTAATTTTAAAGTAGAAACTAATGTCACGGCTCCAGGCAGGTGTTGCTGTTTGTCCTGATTGAAGCTGCCATGAGCATCAGGAGGCTTTTTCCCTCTCTCTCCTCAGAACCATATTTGCTTTGGTTTGTGTCCAATGGTTGTTGTTTTTTTAGGGTTGTTTTTGCTTTTACTTAACTTTGATTACTTATGTTTTTGCGTTAATCTATTTTGGTTTCTTATTTCAGGTATTCCCTCTTCAGGTTTGATTTCTGTAGCATAATTTAATAAAAACATTTTTCTTCAAGTCAGAAAATCCTTGTGTGTTCTCCTTTAATGTGACCCCAACAAACAAACCCAGTGGACGAAACAATATATTTAGACAGGAGGAAGAAACTCTTCTTAGCAGAAAACTCAGTTGTCGCTCTTAACGTTTAGACAGTTTGTATTTTGTAAACACAACAAAACAGGTTTAATATATATGGAGAGAAAACACTCCATACGACGATCCAAAGTCTGTAAAGATTTGTAAACCGTGAATAAAAAATATAAAATTTTTTGTGTAACTCTTAGTACTCTTACATAATTGGTCAAATGCACACAGAATATTAATAAATTATGAATACAAAATAAAAGTGCTCACACACAATTACAATTTCTACAATCATTACATTTCTACACATCAACTTTTAGCAAATAAATCCCAAAATCTACATAATTTGAAAATACAAGAATCAAATTCACTCCCCAAAACACAGAAACAGTTGCTGTTAAGTGAAACCCATTTCTACAAAACAAAAGTTAAAAACGAAGATTCACTTTTGTCTCAAAGCTGAACGTTCCTGCCTGGTAGGGGGCGCTCTTGTTGTTCATATTTCCTCTGCAACAGGTGATACCAAACATGGCCAAGATGCTGGACATGTTATCTAAAGATGCTATGAAATAATATAACTTACTGATCAACTTGAATCAGTCCACAGAATTGCTCCATGTGGTCCAGAAAACATCATCCAAAGCCTCCAAATCTCTGTTTCTTCTGCTGCGCCTCCATGAATGACAGATTTCTGGAAAGTACATCAAAGTCTGTGATTCATGATGTTTAGCTGCTGCACTAAAACGTGTGATATGTCAACCTGCTGGTGGATTGACCAGGCCTTAAACAGATAAATTAACAATTTAGCTAAATGTAATGTGAAACAAAATTGGCAAATTAAAAACTGGAAGAAAAATAAACTGTGGCGAGTCGCCGGCATCAGCATGAACGATCAGAGATGAATCCAGGAGAAAGTGAAGAAGTAATCAACTGGTCATGTCTGGATTGGACTGCGATGCACCTGGACTCCACATTTCTCCTACTGGGTCAGTCATGAGGTGCTCAGATATGAGAACTGGACCGATGGACGACTGTGACTTGTCTGTAGCCATGGAGACCGGAGGACACAAGTGGAGGGAAAAAAAATATCTTGACAAATGTAACTTTGTCTGTTGTACAAAGTAAAAACCCATTCTGCTTTTTTTCTTTACTTGTAGGTTCATGGCTAAAAGGAAAGTAAGTAACATAAAGTAAAAGTAAAAGTAAGTCTTGTTGATACAGTAAACAAGAAAATAAAAACAACCCATTATCCTACCACCACTTCCTGTCGTCTTCTTCATCATTTCTGCCTGTAGTAACATCAGATTGTTAATCATGTGACTCACATGATGGAAAAAAAAACAGTGTTTCCATTGGATTTTTTTTCTAAATACATCCATTTCCATACTATATAAACACCACGACAACCACCTGCAGAAACCTTTCAGTGAAAGCGTGAGCTTTCTGGAAATTGCCTTGTTTCCATTAAGTAAATTTTCTTTTGTAATTTCAATTTGCTATTCTATTGTGAATGGAAACTCAGTTAATGTCAATCTGTATGTGGCTGCAATGTGTGAGAAACCAGGAAGTGTCTTTTTCTCTCCAATCATGAAACTCTCAGACAGACAATGACTCAACCCAAAAAAAACACATAAACTGTTGTCACTATTATCAGTTTGTCCTTTGAGCTACCTGCAACATTTTTATTAGACAGACAATCAGAAACTGTAAGGTTAGATCAATAATAAACAATGGTTTTATAGTCAATGTGCAGCAGAGCCTCACCAGTAACTCACCATAATGACTATTAATGTTCCTCTGAATATCAACCAGGTTCCCAGGATATGGAGGTTGGCTCTGCTTTTAGTCCTATATTTGTCCTTCCTCTTATCAGCTCAATGTTTTCTTGTGAAAGATGTTTTAAATATTTAAATAATGAAATGGTTACATTCAGCTGCTGTTTGTTTTACCTGGGACAGTTTCAGCAGAGCATCAAGAGGAGAAACGTCTCATTCACTGAGGGGGGAAAAAGGAAACATGTAAGTTTTAAAAAATGCCTGTTTCTAGCTTTTTAATCTCATCACATATAATTTCTTTTTATCCCTAATATATTGTCAGCACTATGTACATATATACAGCATTCAAAGCTTTACGTTGTGAAACCTGCGGCGAGAAAATATGTCTTCCTTCTGCAATTTTTTTTAAATGATGTTATTAATGTTTTACTCCAGTATTATATTCTTCAAATTTCCAAAATTTACACAAAACTCTATGTTGTTAGACTCGAGAGTTTTTCACAAATTAAATCCTTTTCTTGTGTTGAGTAGTTCTTTTACCAAATATTTTTACCTTTTACTCAGTATTTTATTGTTTTACTTTTGATTGAGCAACAATGTGAAAATAATAAAACTATTACCTTCATGAAGCAACTTTTAGTTGCTGCACTTTGTGTCCAGTTTATGCCTCAGATCATGTGATGTAAAGATATTAATAGTCAGTTATTTCTGTCAAATAGAGGAGCTGTAATAAATATCTGTACTTTAGTTAGTCAATACTCCATGTTTTCAGATGGATCCTGATTATAAAAGTTGATTTTTTTCACATTGTAAACTTTGCATGGATTGGAAATGATTTCTTTCATAAGCAGAACGACTCCAACATACCATTGGTTTGCATATCCAAATAATGATATTCAAATTTATATTCAGTAACAGAGCTGTGTTAGAGGAACTCTGCTTGTCATGAAAGGATATAAATAATCTACTGAGAAAAAGTTTTAGACAAAACAAGACAGAAAGAAAAGGAAGCAGATGGAAATGACAAGTCTGTGTCTGAGCTTTTTGGTACAAGACAAACTTCACTTTTAAATTAATGATCAGTCATTTTTGTCTGTCTTGGTTTCTCATCGTTTCTCTGTCCAGTGGAGGGAGAGCTGCAGCTTTTCAGTGTTTCAATGTTCTTCATCCAACAGAGACAAACTGCTGGAGGAAAATAATTCATCTGACAGCAAAGATGCAGTTGAGTCTGATTCTGCTCTTCCTGATGGGTGAGTTGATCTGAAACACAATGGAAAGAGAGTTATCTGTTTACTATCAAACAGGAACTTCAATACATTTTCTAATCACAATATATTGAAACTTACCATATTGTGTATTGATGAAATCCTCATAATAAAATACCACCATTGTTGATGTTTTCAGCTCAGTGTTGCTTCATTGACTGTCAGCTCTATGAGTTTCACTACATTAATGAGAATAAAACCTGGACTGAAGCTCAGCAGTACTGCAGAGAGAAACACACTGACCTGATCACAGTGACTAACATGACAGACATGAAGAGACTCATCAACATCTCAGATGGAGATATAAAGGAAGCTTGGATTGGTCTGTATAATCAAACACATGGTACCAGAACATGGTACTGGTCTCTACCTGGACTGGAGTTCAATGAAAGTGAGACAAACTGGAATGAAGGAGAACCGACTGATAAAGGAAACCGAGAACCTGAGAACTGTGGGATTGTGAATCAAAATCTTAAATGGCACGATCAGGGTTGCAAGTGGCCTGAATATTTCCTCTGCTATGATGGTGAGTATGAATAAAAACTCTTTAGATTGTCCAATAAAAGTATTTGGATAAAACATGTAATAAATAAAGGAAGTAGCAATTTCACTCTCAAATAACAGGAACTGTAGCTTCAATGCATTTGCCAGTGTGCCTGATTTTATGCTTATCCTGAAAAATAGTTATAAATTATGATGTGCTTTTATCTGTTCACTCCACAGAAACTAATAAAACCCATAAATATCACCTGATTAGAGAGAGGAAGACCTGGCAGGAAGCTCAGAGTTACTGCAGAGAGAAACACACAGACCTGATCAGTGGAACGAAGCAACTACAGGATGAAGAAGTGAAGAAATTGATGAACTATTCAGATCATAAAGCATTCATTGGTCTGTTCAGAGACACCTGGAGGTGGTCAGATGGAAGCAATTTCTCCTTCAGACACTGGAATCTACAGTTTATCAATCAGGTAATCAATAGTGGTCAATGTGCCATGACTGTGTTTGATGATGGAGGCAGATGGAAGAATGTGAGCTGTGATGAAAGAAAACCCTTCATCTGTCATGATGGTGAGTTTTTGCTTCAATAACACAAAGTCTTTCAACATAACTAAATATGTGTGAAGAAAAAAAGCCTTGCCTAGCCTGAAAGTATTTCTGTCATATAGACACCAAACTTATTAAAGGAAATGGTCCCATTTACATATAAATTGCATAAAACATTTTGAAATATTAAATATTTTGAACCTTTTGCATAATTTTTGTTGCCCAGGTTGTGAACAATGACATAAATCTGGCTGCTGTTGTATTTATTTAGTGTTTTTATTGCTTCTTTGTTTAGATAAAGTGATCCTGATCAAAGAAAATAAAACCTGGGAGGACGCCTTGTCCTACTGCAGAGATCATCACCATGACTTGGTCACCATCACCAACATGGACGACCAGAGATGGATCCAGGAGAAAGTCAAGGAGGCATCGACTGATCATGTCTGGATGGGTCTGCACTACGCCTGGACTTTCTGGGTCTGGGTCAGTGACGAGGAGGTCAGCTATAAAAACTGGGCTTCAGATGGACCGATGGACGACTGTAACATGTCTGGTGCCATGGAAACGGGAGGGAAACATCGGTGGAGGAAGAAAAATGACCTTAAGGAATTTAATTTCATTTGTTCTAAAAAGTAAAATCTTCTCTGCTTTTTATTTTTTCACTTTTAGCTTCGTGGATCTTATTAAATGTTTTACTGCAAGTTTATTTTCCTCCTGGGAGAAAAGAAAATATTTTCTTTCATTGGCTCTCAGGTTTTTCCATAAATCTTGATGTTGTTTCAGTAACATGCATGTGTCACATATTATCACTGATTCTGCAGATGAAATTTTGTTTTCTCATTTTTAGCCACTTTAATATTATCTAAGCACTGCTCTTTAATTTATTAATAATTTTGTCAAGTACTTTCAGAAAATCACCATTAGTTTTTCACTAGAAGTCAGAAGTTGTGGATTCTACTCCAGCTTCATCTTTCCCCATGTGAAAGATGAAGAATAAACGAGATTCTGGTTGACGTTCAGAGCTTTTTGCTGAGCAACGCCAGCGTTCAATACACCATCATGTCCCATGTCACAGCATGAATGTATGTTTTGAAACACACCGGGGTTTCCCCCAGAGAAAAGGCCAAGCTACAAGCCCATCGAGTTTTTGTGATAACATGTTTTTTTTCAGAGTTACAGAAACTCGGCGGCGCACAAGTCGCCATCATCATTTGGAAACGGTTGCAGGTGCAGTCGCGGGCCTCACGGCCAGTTCAACGCATCAGCTGTCAACCTGGCTTAACCTGTCTGTCCTTACTGTCACTGTTACTTGTACAAACAAAATAAAAAATCAACTTAAAGTAAAATACTCAGCCTGGTGGAGGGGGGGGGGACAAGTAAAGCCTGGTGGCCCGCCAGGCTTATATTACACTGAGGGAAACCCTGCACACATTGTCGACAATTAAATAAATAAAAAAAACATACATTATTGATGCCGAAGGGGAAGTAAATAAATGAACAATAAAATAAAAATGAAAAAAGAAAGAAAGCAGAAAATAAACTATAAAACTGAAAGCTGTGATGACAAACACAGCTGGATAGATGCTGATCCACTGGTGCATCAGCATCTACCAGTACAACCAAGGACAGGAAACGACTTTTGAGCTTTTTCTCACATTTTGATGAATTTGTTCTCTAATCTGTCTGCATCAAAACCTTTTTGAAAGGAAAATAGCTGATATCAGCTATAAACAGTGATCCATGTGCGTCAGAGCATCAGGTTTTCCTGCTCATTTTTCCCAAACTAGACTTCCGTGCATATAATTAATATTTTCCCTTCCTCTTGATGGTTCATGAAAGATGTCTTTGTGAAACATGGTCCTACGCTGTTTTGAATATTTAAATCATAAAAGGTCAAATTTCGCTGCTCTTCAGAAATCCGGGAAACTACGATACCAACAGTTTATCTGGGACAGTTTACGGCTGAACGTCAAGACAAGAGCATCGATTCACTGAGGGACAAAGAGACGAAATGTAAGTTTCAGATCCCTGTCTGTTTGTTTGGAAACTCCTGAATACTAAGATTATTTTATTTAGTTTTATGCACATTTCCAGCTAAAACAGAGTCGGGTTATGTTTTCCTGCTCTGCCTCCTGTCTGTCTTGGTCTCTCTGCTCTCCCAGCATCGTTTCTCTGTCCAGTGCAGGGAGACCTGCAGCCTCACGCCCAGTTCAAGGCGTCAGCTGTCAGCCTGGCTTAATCTGTCTGTCCTTGCTGTCACTGTTACTTGTACAAACAAAATTAAAAAATCTACTTAAAGTAAAATACTCAGCCTGGTGGGGGGGACAAGTAAAGCCTAGTGACCCGCCAGGCTTATATTAATCAATCGCTATGTTCAAGCCCCTCCTCCAACATTCCACCCAACTCATCTTCAAGCAATTATTTGATTTTTTAAAATCTGTAATCAGAAAGTAGGAAATGTCTCCCAGCGTTTATTGAGATCTCAAAAAATAAAAAGTAAAAAATGATCTTTTTAGAGAATAAAAACCTCTTTTTTAGAGAGTCCTGACTGAGAGGCAGCAACAGAAGCTTGTGTCCAATGGTTGTTGTTTTTTTAGGGTTGTTTTTGCTTTTACTTAACTTTGATTACTTATGTTTTTGCGTTAATCTATTTTGGTTTCTTATTTCAGGTATTCCCTCTTCAGGTTTGATTTCTGTAGCATAATTTAATAAAAACATTTTTCTTCAAGTCAGAAAATCCTTGTGTGTTCTCCTTTAATGTGACCCCAACAAACAAACCCAGTGGATGAAACAATATATTTAGACAGGAGGAAGAAACTCTTCTTAGCAGAAAACTCAGTTGTCGCTCTTAACGTTTAGACACTTTGTATTTTGTAAACACAACAAAACAGGTTTAATATATATGGAGAGAAAACACTCCATACGACGATCCAAAGTCTGTAAAGATTTGTAAACCGTGAATAAAAAATAAAAAACATTTCGTGTAACTCTTAGTACTCTTACATAATTGGTCAAATGCACACAGAATATTAATAAATTATGAATACAAAATAAAAGTGCTCACACACAATTACAATTTCTACAATCATTACATTTCTACACATCAACTTTTAGCAAATTAATCCCAAAATCTACATAATTTGAAAATACAAGAATCAAATTCACTCCCCAAAACACAGAAACAGTTGCTGTTAAGTGAAACCCATTTCTCAAAAAAAAAAAAAAAAAAAGATAAGTTAAAAACGAAGATTCACTTTTGTCTCAAAGCTGAACGTTCCTGCCTGGTAGGGGGCGCTCTTGTCGTTCATATTTCCTCTGCAACAGGTGATACCAAACATGGCCAAGATGCTGGACATGTTATCTAAAGATGCTATGAAATAATATAACTTACTGATCAACTTGAATCAGTCCACAGAATTGCTCCATGTGGTCCAGAAAACATCATCCAAAGCCTCCAAATCTCTGTTTCTTCTGCTGCGCCTCCATGAATGACAGATTTCTGAAAAGTACATCAAAGTCTGTGATTCATGATGTTTAGCTGCTGCACTAAAACGTGTGATATGTCAACCTGCTGGTGGATTGACCAGGCCTTAAACAGATAAATTAACAATTTAGCTAAATGTAATGTGAAACAAAATTGGCAAATTAAAAACTGGAAGAAAAATAAACTGTGGCGAGTCGCCGGCATCAGCATGAACGATCAGAGATGAATCCAGGAGAAAGTGAAGAAGTAATCAACTGGTCATGTCTGGATTGGACTGCGATGCACCTGGACTCCACATTTCTCCTACTGGGTCAGTCATGAGGTGCTCAGATATGAGAACTGGACCGATGGACGACTGTGACTTGTCTGTAGCCATGGAGACCGGAGGACACAAGTGGAGGGAAAAAAAATATCTTGACAAATGTAACTTTGTCTGTTGTACAAAGTAAAAACCCATTCTGCTTTTTTTCTTTACTTGTAGGTTCATGGCTAAAAGGAAAGTAAGTAACATAAAGTAAAAGTAAAAGTAAGTCTTGTTGATACAGTAAACAAGAAAATAAAAACAACCCATTATCCTACCACCACTTCCTGTCGTCTTCTTCATCATTTCTGCCTGTAGTAATATCAGATTGTTAATCATGTGACTCACATGATGGAAAAAAAAACAGTGTTTCCATTGGATTTTTTTTCTAAATACATCCATTTCCATACTATATAAACACCACGACAACCACCTGCAGAAACCTTTCAGTGAAAGCGTGAGCTTTCTGGAAATTGCCTTGTTTCCATTAAGTAAATTTTCTTTTGTAATTTCAATTTGCTCTGTTCTATTGTGAATGGAAACTCAGTTAATGTCAATCTGTATGTGGCTGCAATGTGTGAGAAACCAGGAAGTGTCTTTTTTTCTCCAATCATGAAACTCTCAGACAGACAATGACTCAACCCAAAAAAAACACATAAACTGTTGTCACTATTATCAGTTTGTCCTTTGAGCTACCTGCAACATTTTTATTAGACAGACAATCAGAAACTGTAAGGTTAGATCAATAATAAACAATGGTTTTATAGTCAATGTGCAGCAGAGCCTCACCAGTAACTCACCATAATGACTATTAATGTTCCTCTGAATATCAACCAGGTTCCCAGGATATGGAGGTTGGCTCGTTTTAGTCCTATATTTGTCCTTCCTCTTATCAGCTCAATGTTTTCTTGTGAAATATGTTTTGAATATGTAAATAATGAAATGGTAAAATTCAGCGGCTGTTCAGAGACCAGCAGTTCACCTGGGACAGTTTCAGCAGAGCATCAAGAGGAGAAACGTCTCATTCACTGAGGGGGAAAAGGAAACATGTAAGTTTTAAAAAATGCCTGTTTCTAGCTTTTAATCTCATCACATATAATTTCTTTTATCCCTAATATATTGTCAGCACTATGTACATATATACAGCATTCAAAGCTTTACGTTGTGAAAACCTGCGGCGAGAAAATATGTCTTCCTTCTGCAATTTTTTTAAATGATGTTATTAATGTTTTACTCCAGTATTATATTCTTCAAATTTCCAAAATTTACACAAAACTCTATGTTGTTAGACTCGAGAGTTTTTCACAAATTAAATCCTTTTCTTGTGTTGAGTAGTTCTTTTACCAAATATTTTTACCTTTTACTCGAGTATTTTATTGTTTTACTTTTGATTGAGCAACAATGTGAAAATAATAAAACTATTACCTTCATGAAGCAACTTTTAGTTGCTGCACTTTGTGTCCAGTTTATGCCTCAGATCATGTGATGTAAAGATATTAATAGTCAGTTATTTCTGTCAAATAGAGGAGCTGTAGTAAATATCTGTACTTTAGTTAGTCAATACTCCATGTTTTCAGATGGATCCTGATTATAAAAGTTGATTTTTTTCACATTGTAAACTTTGCATGGATTGGAAATGATTTCTTTCATAAGCAGAACGACTCCAACATACCCTTTGTTTTGCATATCCAAATAATGATATTCAAATTTATATTCAGTAACAGAGCTGTGTTAGAGGAACTCTGCTTGTCATGAAAGGATATAAATAATCTACTGAGAAAAGTTTTAGGCAAAACAAGACAGAAAGAAAAGGAAGCAGATGGAAATGACAAGTCTGTGTCTGAGCTTTTTGGTACAAGACAAACTTCACTTTTAAATTAATGATCAGTCATTTTTGTCTGTCTTGGTCTCTCATCGTTTCTCTGTCCAGTGGAGGGAGAGCTGCAGCTTTTCAGTGTTTCAATGTTCTTCATCCAACAGAGACAAACTGCTGGAGAAAAATAATTCATCTGACAGCAAAGATGCAGTTGAGTCTGATTCTGCTCTTCCTGATGGGTGAGTTGATCTGAAACACAATGGAAAGAGAGTTATCTGTTTACTATCAAACAGGAACTTCAATACATTTTCTAATCACAATATATTGAAACTTACCATATTGTGTATTGATGAAATCCTCATAATAAAATACCACCATTGTTGATGTTTTCAGCTCAGTGTTGCTTCATTGACTGTCAGCTTAATGAGTTTCACTACATTAAAGAGAATAAAACCTGGACTGAAGCTCAGCAGTACTGCAGAGAGAAACACACTGACCTGATCACAGTGACTAACATGAAGGACATGAAGAGACTCATCAACATCTCAGATGGAGATATAAAGGAAGCTTGGATTGGTCTGTATGATCAAACACATGGTACCAGAACATGGTACTGGTCTCTGCCTGGACTGGAGTTCAATGAAAGTGAGACAAACTGGAACAAAGGAGAACCGACTGATAATGGAAACCAAGAACCTGAGAACTGTGGGATTGTGAATCAAAATCTTAAATGGCACGATCAGGGTTGCAAGTGGGCTGAATATTTCCTCTGCTATGATGGTGAGTATGAATAAAAACTCTTTAGATTGTCCAATAAAAGTATCTGGATATAACATGTAATAAAAAAAGAAAGTAGCAATTTCACTCTCAAATAACAGGAACTGTAGCTTCAATGCATTTGCCAGTGTGCCTGATTTTATGCTTATCCTGAAAAATAGTTATAAATTATGATGTGCTTTTATCTGTTCACTCCACAGAAACTAATAAAACCCATAAATATCACCTGATTATAGAGAAGAAGTCCTGGCAGAAAGCTCAGAGTTACTGCAGAGAGAATCACACAGACCTGATCAGTGGAACGAAGCAACTACAGGATGAAGAAGTGAAGAAATTGATGAACTATTCAGATCATAAAGCATACATTGGTCTGTTCAGAGACACCTGGAGGTGGTCAGATGGAAGCAATTTCTCCTTCAGACACTGGAATCTACAGTTTATCAATCAGATAATCAACAGTGGTCAATGTGCCATGACTGTGTTTGATGATGGAGGCAGATGGAGGAATGAGAACTGCACTGAAAGAAAACCCTTCATCTGTTATGATGGTGAGTTTATGTTTTTGTCCCATTTAAGGTGGTTAATGTCAAAAGTCATGTAAGGAATCAGATTTGGTTCTATCAACATATTTTCTACATATCTCAAATCATCTGCATCCACACGTCTATTGAAAAAAATTGTTTGATAATATGAAAATGTTTCCCTGGACCCAAAGATATATTTTTCATCACCTTTTTCTGTGAAGTAACACGAATAAATGATGTGAACTGTTTTTCTGTCAACACCGTGACAGATAAAGTGATCCTGATCAAACAAAATAAAACCTGGGAGGAAGCCTTGTACTACTGCAGAGATCATCACCATGACCTGGTCACCATCACCAACATGGATCAACAGATATCAGTTCAGCAGGAAGCCCAGTTTGCCTCAACTCCTTTTTTCTGGATGGGTCTGCACTACACCTGCACTCTGGATTTCTGGTTCTGGGTCAGTGACGAGGTGGTCAGCTATAAGAACTGGGCTTCAGATGGACCGATGGACGACTGTGACATGTCTGGAGCCATGGAGACGGGAGGAGGACATAAGTGGTTCAAAAGAAATGATGATGAGAAGCTTAATTTCATCTGTTCTAAATGAACAGATGAGCTTAGCTTTTGAGTGTTTTGTGCCAAAAGTTACATCTAAAATTTCAAAAACATACTTTGGATCCTGTGAAGTAAATATTACTGGGTTATTTGTTTGAGGGATTAAATCTATCTTTAAGTTCTTTTTTGTTTCTCAAAGTTCTGTTTGGCTGCAAGTTACTTGTACATTTTTACAAACATATTTAGGATTGTATAGAAAATACAACTGATTTATTGATATTATAAAGCTAATAATTCTACCAAACCACAGCAGCTATAATCATTCTATAGGGTGATTTTACTGTTCTTGTGTTTTTTTAATTCAACATCTATTCTTATCTAAACTAACAGAACATAGTTTGCATTTCATTCACTTTGATCAGCCAGTTATTATATCACATTCAGTAATCAATAAGTGTGTGGTGGGTTAACTAGAACTTGTTCATTCTTTAAATAAATCCTGACAGGTTGTGTAATCATGTTTTAGCTGTTAGGTAAGGAAAATGCTGTTCAGTTTATTATCACTGTTTTAAATGGATTTACAGTCACACTAATGCTTTTCTATAACGTTGTGATAAAACAATAAAAGCTGTTGAGTCTGAAGACGTTTTCTTTGTCTTTTCTTCTTTTCTAAACTGGTTTTAGTCGGTGAGTCAGACATCATCAACATCAGGCTTCAACTTTCCTTTGTGATGAAGCTTAAAGTTTGACTGGTTTAGGTTGAACTGACCTCTTTTAACAAGTCCAGGAATCCTGGAGTCGACTCCCCACTAAAACATTTAGATGTGTCAGGAATTTATAATAGTTCATTAAACTTTTCATGTAAATACAGTTTAGATGAAACCTCAAAGTTGGTCAAACGTCTCATGAATGCGGCATGATGTGAGCAGACATGTCGTCCATCTGGGATGCTCTGTCCATCATGTCGCCACGATCAAACGTTCGTTTCTGCCCCGCCCCCTTTGTCAGATCTGGACCAGAGATATGATGATGCGGGAAAAAAAAAAAAAATCACCTCAAAAGTGTTGAAAAGAAATATGCCTTTTCTTTATGTCAATAATAACAAAAATATGAAGATAAGTTAAAAACCTTTCTAATATGGCACAAGTTTTTAATTTTTATTTTTTTTACCAGTACTAAAATGGAAAAAAAAAACAACTTCCTGCTTGGAGTCAGACCGGTTCACGCCGCATGTTTTCACTTCCTGGAAATGTTGGAACTTCATCACTGGATTCATTGTGCCTCGATTGACGGCAGAAATGACTGACTTCTCTCTCAAAGTCGTTAGGTTTTTCCTCTAACAAGGTTTCAATTAAGGGAAATCAGAGTTTTCTCAGTCAAGTGTTTGGCTCAAGATTATGAATTTACTTTTTGCGTGTGTTTTTTTACAGAAATGTGTTTTTCTAAAACTCAGAACTCTGTCTCCCCTGATTTGAATATTCAAATCAGTGGAAAATTCTATTTCTGCTGCTCCGCAGTGACAAAATCACTTTGTTAAACGAGCATCTGATGGAAAACTCTGAGGAAAAGCATAAAAAAAAATCTAATTTGTTGTGGAGTAAAGGAACTACATGTAAGCTTTTTTTGCTTAGTTTTTGTCTTAATGAGATTTATATATAATTTTTTACTGTCATTTTTTCCCGTCTGCTGTGTTTTGCTCTCCTAAGCATTTTCAAAGCTTGACATGAAGAGTTCAAAAAGGTCAGGGTCACGCTGTTGAAACTGCTAAGCTGCATTCAGACCAATCTGAGCATAGGTGGCATCTGGTTGACATTCAAAGTCTATCCAGCATCATGTCTTGGAAAACGTCACGCCACGTTTCATGCGTCCGGCTCTGTGCTGCTGAAGTGCTTAGAGAGTTTTGATCGTTTTGAACGTTCAGTCGTGACTCATGCTCAAAAGCAAAATTGGAAACGTTTTTTTTTGCGATGTGACGCAGGGGCCTGCAGCTGCTGTTCTGCCAGGAGAGAAAGGCGCCGAAGCAGGTCAACAGGTCGTCAAACTGGGCGAGAGGAAAACATCGCTAGCGACCCTCGTCAGCGACCAGCTGGGGAAGGGAGTGAACTCGGCAAACTCATGACACCTCTGAGTCGTCTGGTAAATTCAAACACGTGCTGACAGCTGCATTCTGCTGCTTTCAGTACATAAAGCAAAGACACTCTCTCAATATTTCGTCTGCCGTTGTTCAAAGTCATTGGGAGAAGGAAAAAGGCAATGCGCGTCGTGCCGTTATCAGCTGGAGGCGATTGTTTGTTCGATAGAAACTGAACAATGTTCAGCAAAGACGTCTGAACACCCGTCGTGTTTGCAAAAAACTTTTGACAGCGCGGTGCCACTCTGTCAACGGAAAACAACAGCCTGTCTGAATGTATATCTGGCACTATTTTGATGCGTTTGTCCGACTCAAAGCGTTGGATGTGTTTTCCACACATTTATTACCCAGTGGACCTTGAGATTCCCCCAGAGGAGCTTGTCCAAGTGGCTGGCTAGAGGGAACTCATTCACCCATTAACACCCTGAAGGTGGTAAACTATACAAAGGAGTATGACAGATATAGAAACTTAAATTTAACTCGGTTGTAAACATTGTGTGTTGATGGTGTGTTTAAGGGTCTTTGTCTCGTCTCAAACTTAGTCTGAAGTTTTCGTTCTTGTTTTCATTTTACCTTCTTGTTGTCAGGAATTTCACTGTCAGGTGATCATTTTCTCTTCTCGTGCTCTGCTCTCATGCGGCGTCCCACAAGGCTCCACTCTTGACCCTATTTCATTGCTCCTTTATATGCTGCCGCCTGGAGCTACTGCTGTTATCCGTCCACTGCTATGCAGATGATCTATAGATCTACTTGATCGATGGGACAATGTCACTTGATATCCAGAGTAATCTGTATGTCAAGATTACTTTGTATGTTGCTTCACATTGTCTATGGGATTATATGGCTGTCAAAAAGAGGTTGGGACATTTTTTTTTTTTTTTTATTAAACAACAAAAATCTGAATACATGTTAATGGGCAGCAATACAAATCCAGATGCCACTGCTTTCACTTTTAATCTCAAGAACAGTGTAAGAAGATGGGTAATAAAGGGGGAGATAATAATTATACTGACTTCCTGTTCATTTGAAATTCAGTTTAAACTCTATGCGGCTTTAAATGTCAGCAGCATCTCTTTCTTTTTAACTGAGACCTTAGTGTTTGTGGCCTTTGAGGTCGTTCAGTTTGCTTTTCCTTGCTCGAGGGCTGCGAGTACATTTGAAACACACTGAACACTAAAAGTGATAAAATATTAGATTATTATAACTGTTTCTAGTCTGTCCAGTGAGCTGCTAGTTTTGCATTGGGAAAAATGAACTTTCTGTTTGAGAACAAGAGGATCTTGCAGCATTATTTGCATCTGCGTAGGTTTGATATTTTCAGTTGCTCTAAAAGCAGCAACAAGTCAAATACAAATACTTCAATATAAACTAATCGCGCCTACACAAACCTTCAGTTGACAAAGGTTGATTTATCCAAGCTGGATCCTGATCTGTCACTTTTGAGCTCACAGTCCTGAGACGCAGTGAAGAAAACCGAACTCAGGAAAGGTAAGAGTTTGTTTTATAATGTCGTTAATAATTCTGAACAAGAACAGAGAATATGATTACGGTAAACCGGGTCAGGAGTTGGAGACTCCAGATGAGATTTAACTTGGATACCCGATTATACGACAAGGTTGGTTCATCAGAGGGATGTTGGTGTTACGCTCTCATGACAGATTTCTATCTTTTAAAGCCAAAAACCTGCGATCCGGTTATTGACGTTATTTGAAACCTCATTTGTTTGAGAACGATTCAGGTTCAAATCTGTCGTCTGCGTGTAAGCGTGAGGTCAGCGCTGTTGGTCAATAGTTTGGTGGGTCTGATGGACTTTTGTCTGGTTTTGGTAGAATTACTACAGAACTTTTTCATGATGCTGGAACTTTAACTTTGCTTTGACTAAAAGGTCACATTTTCACCTTTGTTTGGTTTGAATTGCTCTAGACTGCGCTGCGTTTTCACAGACAATTGTTTGTATTAAAGAAAGCTATTCTTGATCTCCAACAATTTAAAATCATCAATTAAAAGTTTGATATTTTATATGAAAAAAGCTGTTTTTGCTTCCTTCTCCTTTCCTCTGCCGTCGTTTTCCACTAAGTTCACTTCCTGTTTAGTCGTAACCCTTCAGAGTCTCCAGTCCAGTCAAAGCCCCATTGCTGCCATCCAGCACCACACTTCACTGATGTTCACTTCCCCCAGTCAGTGTGTTAACAAGCAGAGAATAAAAACTGTTTTTTATTAAAATGTGATTTTAATTGAATGCTAAAATGATATCCTTATTATGTGAAAATATAATATCAGAAATGTGCAATTTTAATTTAATTTATCATCTTAAATTCTTCAATATTATTTCCAAATTGATTTCATGACAAAAATGGGATTCCTCCTGGTTTGAATATTTAAATGAGAAATATCCAAATGGTGCTCCTGTTCAGATATCTGAGTCTGAGATTAGCTTTTGGTCCATGAAAAACGTGACTTTTAAATCAGTGTTACGTCATGTTTAATGTGTTGTATATCTTTTTAATTTCTAATGAAAGAAAAACACGTGAGCAGACTGTCTCCTGTCTGTCTTGGTTTCTCATCGTTTCTCTGTCCAGTGGAGGGAGAGCTGCAGCTTTTCAGTGTTTCAATGTTCTTCATCCAACAGAGACAAACTGCTGGAGGAAAATAATTCATCTGACAGCAAAGATGCAGTGGAGTCTGATTCTGCTCTTCCTGATGGGTGAGTTGATCTGAAACACAACTAGACTCTCTGGTTTCTGGTACAGGCGATCTGGATGACCTTTTCATACAGAAATTAGATTGAAAACATTTGTCTTGGTTAGACAAAATGTTTCAATCTAGTACTAAATAAAGAAACATGTTTTTTGCTTACAGCTCAGTGTTGCTTCATTGACTGTCAGCTCTATGAGTTTCACTACATTAAAGAGAATAAAACCTGGACTGAAGCTCAGCAGTACTGCAGAGAGAAACACACTGACCTGATCACAGTGACTAACATGAAGGACATGAAGAGACTCATCAACATCTCAGATGGAGATATAAAGGAAGCTTGGATTGGTCTGTATGATCAAACACGTTACCAGAACATGGTACTGGTCTCTGCCTGGCCTGGAGTTCAATGAAAGTGAGACAAACTGGGACGATGGAGAAACATGGCATGGAGAGAACTGTGTGTGGCTGCATAATAATGTTTTGCTGACTTTTGATTGCTTTCGTGTTGAAATGCCTTTCCTTTGCAGCTCCTCCCCTCATGATGGAGCCGGTTCCATCAGTGCCGACCTCCATGTAAAACAGCCAGTGTTGTTACACAGGTGAGAACGACTGCAGAGGTCTCCTGCTGCAATCGTTCTGCATCGATTGCCGGAGAACTCTACAACTTCAATCACAGCAGCAGGCAGAAATAAGGAACCTTTACTGGGGTCAACGAAATGGAAAGACACAGCGGGTCTTATCTCTCAAATCTCAAATACCTTTAAAGAAGGAAGAAAGGAGACCGACAGATTATTCAACCTACTTTCGCTGTGTTGAGCAAATAATAATAATAATAATAATAATAACACAAAAAAACTTTTAGGCATTTTTTTGAAAGAGGAAACTTTTGTCTATATTATCCAGGAGAAAGTCAAGAACTCATCGACTGATTATGTCTGGATGTGTCTGCACTACATCTGCACTCTGGATTTCTGGTTCTGAGTCAGTGACGAGGTGGTCAGCTATGAGAACTGGGCTTCAGATGAACCGATGGACGACTGTGACATGTCTGGTGCCATGGAGACGGGAGGAGATCATCAGTGGAGGAAGAAAAATGATCTTGAAGAGTTTAATTTTCTTTGTACGAATGATTGAGCACTGCTTTTTCCCTCTTTCTCCTCCAATCGTTAAATAATTTTTTATTTATTTTTTATTTATGTCAATTACTTGGAGTATAAAGTGTCGTTTTAGACCAAACTTCAGGGAACTCACTAAAGTCTCTGAAGATTTTAAGATTTCTTCTGCATAGCTTCTCCTCTTGTGACCAGGTAGATGTAACATGACATAAAAACTAACTAACTCGGTGACGTAAATCATGTTTTTGTTCAATTTATGTGATTTTAATGATTAAAAACGCTGCACCACACCGCAGTCTCATCCCCTGTGTTTCAAATGACGCCTGACATTTTTGTTACACGCAAAAAAATTCGATGAACGAGTAAAATAAAACCACCTTTCACTGTGTTGGATTAACGTTTGCTCTGTTCATCCAGGGGAGCTGGTGTCTATCTCCAGCTGTCGTTGATTGAGACAGGCAGCCAATCAGAGTAATTCCTATTCCTCCAATAGAAAATAATTTGGCCTTCCAGGCTCCCATACGTTTCCTTCCAGGATTGTTTTTCTATAAACTTTGACCAGCTGCTGTCCTCTTGCTGGAAAAACAAAACAAAAAACAAAGTATCACCATAGCAACACTCACTTCACTTCATTGCAGTTCATTTATACATCAACCTGAGTTTATTTCCTAGCTCTGGAAGTTAAATGCTCTTCTACCTTTTTTTTTTCTTTTTCTTCTTCTTCAACCTGGTATAATTATGTATTTGTTCTATGTTGCATTTCAAAATGTTTAACCTTAGTTAGTAGCACGGGAGTGGCTGTGTCATGCTGTGGGGCTATTTGACTGTAGGAGGAACTGCTGCATTTGACCAAATATCTAGAATCTTGTCTCACTTATATGGAGGACCAAAGCTGACATGATAAAAAATAAGAGCATAAATATATATCTTGTTTTTCCTTGTCCTTACGTATGCGTTTATGATTTATTTTTTATCATGTCAGTTTTGGTCCTCCGTACACTTACACAAGTCAGGAGGAGTCGCGGGTCTCGCGTGCCTTTTCCTTCTACTTTCAGCTGTTTATCTAGTTCTTACCGCCTATAAACATGAACCAGATTTTTTTAACTTTAACACCTCCGGTAACAGGTTACCGGAGGCCTGTTTTATCTTTTATCTAATCTTTTCTTCCCTGTTTGTGGCTCACATCAGTTGCTCTCCCCTTGACCTGTGTCAGACAACGCGCGAAAAACAAACACTTCCGAGAAAAAGCACGATGTTTGTTCGGTTGCGCTTCATTTGACGGGTTGTGCACAAGACTGACATGACACCTGTCATGAACACGAAGGAGTCTTTCTGAACGTCTACGTTTAGTTGTATAGTGTTGTCTGAAAGTGTCACTCGGTAAATCATGACGTTTTAATGCAAAGTTGCATTGAATATTTTCATGGACACACCGTCAAATTCGGTGTTCACGTTTGTTCTATCATCAAAGATTTTATCTTTCAGTGATAGGCGCTTGCTCTGCATTTGGTGGGTCATCGGTTCTATTCCTGCTTGGTCCACCCTTGTTGTTTGTGTCCTTGGGCAAGACACAGTGATAAACACAGGAAGCTCACGCGCTCAATATCTAGACTATATTATATAATTAACTCTGAAGACTCTGAACTTTCAATTAAGTCATAAAACGTCTGAACAAAAACAAATCTGAGAGCCATAAGGAAGAGTATAAAGTTTATTCTGTTTTTATTATTCAAGAAGCTTTAACATTGTAACAGAATCTAATAATTAACTAAAAACGTGTATAAATAGGTCTCTTTTCACAGGCCTTCAACAGCGTTCCTGAAGAAGACGCACACATATCAAAGAAGAATGGCGTTTCCATCAGTGATGCTTCTCCTGTGTCTGGCTGTTGGGCTGTCCACCTGCCGGGCAGAAGGTGAGGAGAATCAGATTCAGGTCCCCGAGACCACAGAGGACGAGCAGGAGGATCCTCTGACTGAGACGGTCGCAGAGGACACAGAAACCCCCGATCAAGATCTTCAGACAGTAACAGTCGAGGCATCCAACTCGGGATCCCCAGAGAAAGCACTTGAGCCAAACTTGTACTTGCTAATGAAAGAGGTTGGAGTTCTGCAAGAGAGGCAGAAAGACACTGCGAGGGCCCTGGAGGAGACCAATAGAAAGCTGGAAGCCAGTGAGAAGAAGATTGGCGTCCTTAACAGCACTCTGACAGAGATGAGGAGAACTTACGGAGGTAACGAAAGACGACATTCATTTTAAATCAAAAGAAACACATGATTATTAATTGATGTTTATGGCTGAAGAAAATATCTCAATTTTCTCAGTAGTATTACTGGTGTTGAACAGTTAATTACACTTTGAGAGAGAATCACTGTTAATCTGCTGCGTTTAATCTCTAAACTGCAAAGATGTTTTCTGACTTACTTTTCTGTTTTCTTCACTGTGTTTAAACGTCAGAACACCAGGTTGCATTTTCTGCGGCGATGCCAACAACGACGACTATAGGTCCCGTGAATGTTCTTTACCCTCTGGTATACAAACAAGTTCTGTCCAACATCGGAGGCCATTACAGCCCAGTGACAGGTCAGTGTTCGTCTCTCTATGTCATCTGTTGCTATGTACATGCATAAAACATGTTTTGTGCCAGTGAAGGGGGATATAACGTAAGGATTTGTAGTTTGCAGTTTGGAGAACTTTTGTTTTTCAATTCATAGTGTTAAATTATGGAAGAAGTTAAATGATGAGTTAAAACAAAGAAAAGATTTAATACAATTTAAAGGGAAATATAAGGAGATCATTTTGACAAGATGAAGAAATATGGGTGGGAGTTTGCACTAATGGTGAATGTAAGTTGAGGCTAACGCATATGAGTGTGTGTGTGGTTATGGATGTATATATTCAGACATAATTAAACCTAGATAAAATTAATTAACCTATGTCTTTTTATCTCTTATCTTTTATTATTTAATAATGAGGGCCCATCTGAAAATATATTAGTTTATGGGGTAGGAATTCATAAGTTTCTTACTTCTTCCTACTCCCTTTCATTTTCATTGTTTTGTGTTTTTTGCATTCCCTGTTCATGTTATTTTTTATACTTCTATCATGTTAGAAATAAATAAAAATAAGTAAATAAAATACATCCTTAAATAGAAAGCCATTGTTTTAAAACCCAAGAGAGATCCTTTCAACAAGTTTTCTTCCATTATCTTAAAAGATGACGGTTCCTTCTTGCAGCAGATTTATCTCTGATCGCTTTTCTTATTATTATCCTCTGCAGGATACTTTACAGCACCAGTGAGAGGAATTTATTACTTTTCTTTTTCTTCATTTTGTTGGGCGGGTGATGGAACCTCTGGAGGAAGTCTTTACCGAAACGGAAATGCAGTTGTGTCATGGTACGGTTACAGTAAAAATCACCCCATCTCTGGCTCTAACAGCGCCATCTTGCTGCTGAAAGCAGGAGACATGGTCAACGTCCACCTCTGGGACAAGAGAAAAATAAGTGATAATGGAAACAAGTACTCCACATTCAGTGGATTTTTATTGTCACCAATGTGAACATTTAGAAAACAGAAACTGCTTTCTGTGTGGAAATTGTAAATATTTTTTCTACTGTCACATTCAGACAATTTTGGATTAATATCATGTCCTTATATGTTAGATAGGTGACAACACACCTTTGTAAGACATGTGTTATTATCCAATTAAATGTACATTCGTTTGAAACTAAAATTTGAAACTGAATTTTGCATTAATTGTCCGGTTTCAAGATAGAGAAACTTTTAATCACACAACGTTCTCCATATCCCATTACATTCTCTTTTAATAAAGAACATTTGCAAGACAACTGTTGTCTTTTTCTTCCTGTCACTTTAAACAGAAAATAGTATGTGTGTTTTGTGATAAGCCAACCTGCAAATACATTGAAGTTTGAATGTTGGTTTAACTGGCATGGAAAAGTGAGAATTTTACTGTACATTATTGATAAACAGTTAATAAAATTCTGTCTATAAAGTTTAGCTTTTAGGTCAATGTGGTTAAATACAGACTTGGTTCAAAATCATTATAATTCCAGTGCTAGATATACATAACCTAAATCTAATAACCAGATTTAGGTTGATAAACATTTGAATTTCCCAATTTCCAACACTTTGATTGTGTTACATTGACTTTGCTCTGAAATCAAAATCAACAAAGATCGTGTTCGACAGATACATGAATCTCAATTAAAGACGGTGTAAACACATACCGTGTTGCTTAAACTTTCACCACTGACTAACTTTTCTTGTAAGTGGGTAAAAGCACTGATATGACAAGAAAACTAATGAGAAAGAAAAATCCATGCATGTGGAGGACTCCGTTTTGACTATCTGCTCCCAATATATAATAACAATTAGAACTGTAATACATCAGTAGTTCTTTGGCTATGTCTGAAAATACAGTGGGCATTTAAATTGCCATTATATCAAACTTACAAAGAATAATGAGGAAAATTAGAGGGTTACAAAAAACCAAAAAGAAATGAGCTGAGTTTTCTCTGTGATGGAAGCATTCAGCTTTAGCTAATTACATTTACTGCAATCTGTCAGTTAAAAACATTAATAACAAATTAATGACTATAAAAAACTAAAAATTATTCAACATTTACTTTATTGAAATGTGGAATTCATCAATTTCTCCAACTTTTTAAGTGGAAACATTTTTTCTGTTGGTGTAATTAAAGTAACTATCAATACAGATTGTTCCTTTGATTAAACAAAGAAATCAATATTTACCTCCAATCTACCCAACTACAGCTGACGGCGCCGCTCAGTAGTCAGCGATTTTGTACCCTAATAAGATTCTATAGAAGTTGTTTAAATTTTTGGCAAATGTCTAGAATCCTTACATGCTCATATGTCCTACAAAGCATTCTTATTGATTTGCATAGATCTGAACACATCCCACCATAAGGCACAAGAAAAGCAACCAACCAAGAGAACATTAACCGAATGTACCAGTGAAAAAGGAGCTTTACAGGTAAAGGGTTACCAAAGGAACTGCATGTTCCTGCTCAGCTGAAAGTGATGAGGTATTCTGGGTAGGCCTGGTCGTCATGGAAGACTATAAACATTGTTGGCTGCTGCTGGTTGTTCACCAAACTGTCGAAGCAGTCAGTGGGGTCTGCCCCTCGGGGAGGGGGAGCTTTCATGGACGATTTGCCCAGTGTGTAACGGCCGGTGACAACACGAGCAACATACAGTCGCTTCATTCCTGATTGGTCTGGTGGAGAATAACCCTTGGCTGAGTATTCAGCATTAACCGCAAAGTAAACTCCTCTTCCGTACGCCGCAGCTGTAGGAAAAATGACAATGAAAAACAATTTAGAATAATTTAGAAACGTTGCTTAGTTGCCTTTCAGGCACCGGGTTTTGGTGGAGGTATAATAGTTAATCATGGCTGACCATGTGCTCCAGCATAACTCCTGTCAAATCGGTCTCTTTCAATGCAGTTGCATGACTCCGCAGATGTTCCATGGTACAGAAACTTTTCACCCAGTTCTGCTTGGCCGTTCTTGACCAGTATACGTTGCCGACACACGCTGTAGGCGTTCCACAGGTACAGGTTCTGCACACGTTCAATCTAAGACCACAAAAAAAACAAAAACATTTATGATTATTTTTCTATAAAGTTGAGATTTTAGTTGTTCTAACTGAGTAGTAATATTAGCATGCTTACTTTATGGATCTTGTAGTTGGCAGTTTGGAGGAAGCCACTTGCTACATTTTTGTATTCATTGGAGTTTGGCGGCAACTCCACCTTTTTAAAGATTTCGTCTTGCATAGGTTCCCAATGCGAAGGCAACTCCAAGGCTAAAGCACAAGTCACACAGAAAAATGTTTAATTTATACATAATTAAAAAGTGTTAAATATATTGTGTCTAAAAAAAAAAAAAAAAGAGAAACTATAAAAGCTTTTATATCGTACCTTCAGACTCTGTCCTTTTCAGTTTGTATGTTCTGCCAGTCGTCCAGTCTGTGGCGTCTTGTGTCTTCATGTTTACTTTGAGAGCCTTGCCTTCAGGCATCTCCAGGTCCACACAGACTTTTTTCTGTAAGAGAGCTTCCTCCAGCATGTAGTTTCCACTAAGGCTCAGCTCCTGCCATTCTCCATTGTCATCTTTCATTGCCCACTGGATGGTGAGAGCCAACATTGCCTCTTCCTTGTCTTTGAGGTCTTCTTCAAGTACTTTCTGAACTGCTTTGTTTATTAACTCGGAGACACTCAAGACATCTTCCTTTAAACCTTTCAGGATGTACTCTTCTTTGCTTGACCCGTTTCTTCCCCTGGGTCTACCAGTATCAGCTGTTTTGAGCTCTACGCTTATTCCCGTTAGTTTGATTTTCGCCTGCACTGCGTCCAGTTCCATAGGGTCTAGTTTAGCGACACTATGCACAGGCACTGTTCTCTCCACGAGCTCTTTCTGCACGATCAACTCCAACTCTTTCTTGACGAGCTTGGCGACGTCTGAACCGCAGCTGATTACCCGCAAAACCGTTGACTCGGGCTTCGAAGAGATGGTTTGGACTTGTTTGGACGGGAATGTTGTCAGTCTAGAACACTTTTCCTGGAACTTTTTTAGCTTTTCTCTGGCTTTGTCTGCAATCAGGAAAAGCAGAGCATTAGCCTTCTTTTTAAACAGATTGTAATCAATCGGTCTATGGGGTAAACAAAGCATGTCTCATTTTGGGCAATAGTTTTGCCTATTTTGAAGGGCTCTTTTGTCTTTATGCAAACTGATTATGTCTGCGTCTTGGCACATCACGGAATACATTTCATCTTTCACCACTTGTTTTAAAATCCCAATCTCGTGGGGTAATATTTCATATCACGTCTTGCAAATTCAATCAAGTAAATGCATTCAGTCTCATTAATCAGATGAACTCCGTTGAAGGACAACAGGTAAATTATTATTCAAACGAAACAAAGTCATCGATGCAAGCAAACCTTTGAGGCTGAGGTTGCTCCGAACAATCCGTCCAAACCGACTCTCCAGCTCTGATCTGGAAGAACATTGACAAGAAGCTGAAACAAAACGTTCTGACGCAGAGAACAAAACACAGCGATGACATCAGAGTCCACCTCTGACCTGAAACCCTGGAAAACCTGTTGTTGCAGGATGACGATGCGGATGACTGACAGAGAGGTAGGATTCATGTCCCTGATGGTTGAGGCCAAGCCGTCCAGCATCACTGTAGCAGTATCTTTAGGACTCATTTTACCCTGTCCTACAAAGGTAAAGAGACAGTTCAACTGTAAATGAACATGTAGTTATTAGGCATTTTCCTGTTTATTTGCTTGCAGTGAAAGGCTTGGTGGTTGAAGCTATTTTTTTGTTCATATAAATCTAACATTCTCATCTGATGCTATACCTTATTTAATAATTTTAATGAAGCACAAACCCGTATTAACGGCTGGAAATGCCACTGAGCTGAATCCTTTGCTCTCGCAGAGTTTCAGGATCTTCTTGCAGTTCTTGCGGATCACATCAGAGTCTGATTTAAAGTCAGCATGGACGATTTCCTTACACCCAAGAAGTCCAGGTTGTGTTGTGCAGAAGAGCTCTGGAGGAATGCCCACTGAAAACACAAAAAGAACATTCAATTTAAGTTTGGCAAGTCTGGCAATAAAAGATTTGTAGTTTTAAATCATCCTATTTTCCCAAACATAGATTTCTTTCGTTCAAACCTAAAACCCGAGACATATTTATCATATTCACAAAGGTTTTACCTTTCGTTAATTCTCCAAGGACTGCCGGTCCTGCTGCTGCCAAAATGGCATGACAGACCCCTGTTGGGAAAATTATTGTAATGGCAGTACAAATTGAAGACAAAAACTTATTTTTCTTTCTAAATTTCCAGGCAGACATTCACATCATACCAGACTGATAATGACTGAAGTCAGTTGTGTTGACGATCACATCAGTCCCTGCGGCTACAATGTCACCGTGGATGATCTGTAACTTGACTGCGCCCATCATGGCCGTGACCTCATCCTTACTCATGGAGACATGTCGGTAAAAGGAAGCTAAAAAAAAGCAAGCATAAAACAACATACAAATCCGATTTAATATTTTTGTTAAATTATATATTCTGTTAATATTTAGCTCGCTAGGTGCGCAAGAGTGGGAGGTTCCAGCAACATTTAGAACAATGTCACGTGACGTCAAAATATTTTAGTATGGTTTTTTTTAGTGAAGTACACTATTTAGGGTCCATTTAACCCTATAAATGATGCTCTAGCATGCTGTTTCACTTTGTAAGACGTTGTTGATCTTTTATTCTGTCTCTGATATTCTAGTAAACTTTAAAATATTAAACAACTGATGCTCTAATTCTCAAAAATGTCATCAAAGGCAAACTGCAGACATAATAAGAGCGCTAATTTCAGTGGTATGTCAGTTTTCTGAAGTCAAGGCATTAAAGAGACTCATCATGAGATTATCCACAGGAACAAAGTAATAATACAAGTACAAATTGAAACATTTAAGTGAAAATGACAATCAGCTTTTAATCCACAAGGCAAATCCCCCAGGAAAGAGAACTTTCTGCAGAACAAACAAAGTAAAATGGCTAGCTTTCTTGAAGATGGTTGGGATGTAATAAATGGAAGTTTTCTTGCAATCAAGAAAACTTGAAAGTTTTCACTTTAGTAGCACAGCATTTTATTTCAGTGCCAGTCACATTTTGGCATTTTGAAAACATTGAAAAAGTAAAACTTTATCAGAAAAGAAACCAAAGCATCTCAGAAACATACAAATGAAACCAACCTTGAGTTGGATCAACATCATTTGTAAATCCTCTCAGATGCAACGCTCCCTGGGCAGACTGGAGTGCCTGCAGTAAAAAAGTAAAAACACCTGAGTCCAATCTAGTAAAAAAAAAATGAATAAAAAAAGTAGGATTTTCCTAACCTTGCTTGATTCTTTGTCTGAAGGATGGACAACAATTCTGATAAGGAAAGGTGAACCGCCGGTCCGCTTTCGTTCAAAGGCACCAACTTCCTCCAGAAGAATCCTCGACGCCACATTGTGTGGAAAATTTAGGAGAGCTCCAGTTCCCAGCACTGGAAGAGCAACTGAACTGTAGCCTCTGTCGTTACAAGCATTCAGTATATTTTTGATTCCCTGCCGCAGCACCTGGGAGGTTCAAATGGTGATTGTTGTAAAAATCAAACAAACAAAAACAAGCAACTTATGAAGGAATTATAAGTACTTATGTTACCCCAACTGCAGGTCCATCTTGTTTGTCATCCCAACGCTGCAGGTTGAGAAAGATGACTGCTTTACATTTGACACAAGGTACCCTCTCAACTACAACTACATCACTTGGCATTGTTGCCCCTCCTGCTTCCTGGTAAAACATTGTTTTCAGCTGTGGTCCAACATTGTTTTCTAAAATTTTTCCGATGCGTGTAGACACAGGATTGTGGTCAATCATAGGAGACACCATGGCATCCACCTAGGACAGAGCAATTTGATTTAGTCCAGGTTAACACAACCTTATTTTCATGCCTAGTAAATGATCAGTAGTCTAACATAATCATATGAAAATCCTTTTTTATTCAGCTTGACTTGGATGCAAAACTTCTTACCTGTTGGTTCTCAATTGTTCCTTTAATAATCTCGACTTGTACAAGAGCTTCAGCGGTGGCCGCCGCTTGCTCCTTCTTGGTCAGCTACGTCCGTCTTGAATCCAAGATCTTTCCCTGGCAGAAGGCGGTCACATGCTTCCTGCATGGCCCTCACCACCTCTTCCCTTTTATCTATCAGAATGATTTTGCTAAGACTTCGCCCATCCTGACTACCAAACTCCTTGATGGCCGTTACGATGGCCTCGGAGCAAACTTTGACGGGAACGCCAAAAATGCCTGAGCTGATGCACGGCAGGGCTATAGATTTGAACTCCATCAGTTCAGCTAATTTCAGAGCGTTGCTAACAGTTTTCTCCAGTAAGCTCCTCTCCCGGCCACTAGCTTTTCCACTTTCAGGTCCAACAGCATGGAGGAGGCTCTTGCACTTCAGGTTTCCCCCTGTAGTTACCACTACATCACCGACAGCAACCTTTCCATGCCCTTTCACAAGGGCTTTGCTTTCTTTCTGCACCTCAGGACCACCGGCTTTACTCAGAGCAGCAGCAACACCACCGACGTGGTTTAGATTTTCATTGGCGGCATTTACAATGCCATCTGCATTCTGTTTTGTGATGTCACCCTGATAAACCATCACCTGCAGCCCATGCTGAAGATTGTATTTAGCAAGACGAGTCATCTGTCTACTCAAGTGAGGCTGTTCCTCGAGCTGTATGAGACACTTCTGAGATTCTGCAACCTTTAAGAGTGTATCTCTGCCAGAGTGACCGCTAAAATATCTCGCTGCCCCTGGCAGGTCAATGGTCACTTTGTTCTGCACAACAGATTGAAGAAGTGGACCCAGTCTATTCCTCACCTCTGTCACTTTGATGGATGGACCTACAAGCAACACCATGGGGCTAGAAGATGATGCAACAGGAGTGAAGGCGACACCTGAATAGTCAAATCTCAGTCTGTGCAGAAACTCGGTTAAAAGAGGGCGTAATTCTGGGAAGGGGAGAATGACTTTTCCCTCAACGCTTACTTGGTCCAAGATAAACTGAGATACAATTTCACTCAGCTCGTCAACCTCTGCTGAGTGGCCGGACAGACACACAGTGCCACCTGCACCAAACCCAACATTAGCTCTGCACTGCGTTTGGTTAACCTCGTTTGCCTTGGATTTAAGCACTTCACAAAGCTCTGACGGCAAAACAGGGTAGTTAGGGATATCATATGTAACATCCATAAAGTTTTCTTGGAACATTTTCACAGCCTCGTTTAAATTGTCGGCACTGAAAGAGAAGAAGTGCAGCGATGTGTCTCGTATTTCTGCTTCCACCGTCCTAGCCACTCCCAAAAACTCGCAAAGCATCCCGGGGCCACCATAGACGTTTTTTAAGAATGCCAAAAATTGTAGGCTTTTGTCAGTAATCGTCTTCTCTAACACTAGTTTCTCCTTTTCACCAATTACCTCACCGGCCTTGAGAATTTCTTCCACAGACCCCATTAGAGCTATTTTACCTTCATCAGCCTGTGTGACCTTCAATGCTGGAAAGCCTTGCCCTAGACTGCTTTCAATCTCCTTCCACAAGAGACGCAGTTTCGCCTCACCGATTCGACGAACAGTGGTTTGTATGTCACTTGGACGAGATCCTTTATTTTTAACATGGAGAGACTCTAAATCTCTTAACTTTGCTTCCACCTGGCTTCGTTCTCCCACAACCACCGTCATTCCAATGTCACTGTACACCTTCACCTCATCTGCAGGCTGATGAGAGCTGTAGGACTGCAGCAAAGCTTTGACTTTGCGAGCATCCATCTCATAGTGGCACGTGTAGCCATCAAACAGTTGGGTCACCTCAGATTTCCAGTGGTTAGGTTCAGCTACGGCACCTGGCTGAGCTACTCGCCTGACTAAAACTCTCTCCTCCTGTGGTTGGAGCTCAGCGGTGCAGGAAAGTAAGGCCAGCTGACTGTCTAGTTCTCCTTTGACTTTTGGAGATTCCTTCAGGTAACGGAGAAGATACGAGTCGAGCTTTAGCTCATGTTCTTCAATACTTGGTGCCAGTTTTGGAGGAATACCGGACAGCTGTGTTTGTTGCCAGAAAAAAAAAAAAAAACATGCATCAGGTTAGTTTTTCAGCGCACAACAGATACTTCTAGAAGCCACTTTTCAATACTGTAAAAGATACCGAGACTCAAACATTGGAGCTTATTCTGTAACTCCTACATTTCCTGATCATGTCGGGGACAATCCAGAAAACACTTCAATAGGAAAATCTAAAATATCTCCTGACATACCAAATAAAATAAAAATAATAATAATAAAATTAAAAAAAAGATGTCAATAACAGTAACGATTTCCTATACTGTACCAGGGTCAGTCTTTCATGTATATTTTACTTTCACAGAGGTGGAAATCAAGACAAGGTTTACATTTTCTGCCAACCGTTTAATTCATTTCAATTACAGCATTTCTAAAAGTGGCCCATAGAGAAGCAACCTGAGTTTTGATGAGAAATGAAAAAAATTTAAGGTTCAACAGCATGATTATTTAAAAACCGTTCTGGACTTTGGTGACATTTTCTTTAACTTTTTTTTTTTTTTTTTTTAAGATTTTAGTTACATTTTTTAATTAGGTTTTAATTTTCAAATTAGATAGCTCAGGGTATAATTCGAATTTGGAGTTACACAGACCTGCAAATTTCTCTACAAGCACAGCTGAGGAGGAAAAACCCTCAGTTTCAACAGGAATCCAGTTCAGTATTTGCTCTACTGCCTCCTGGGCTACACCCAGTCTATATAACACTCTCTACTTCCTGGGCCTGTGTGAGCAGCTTAGGAAACAAACTTTGAGTTCAATCTTTAGACATGGGATGAAGGATTAAGAGAAGTCAAGTTACACCACAATATCTCAAGTCTTAAAATTGTTTCTGCTGGCTGCAGGCGCAATTAATATTTGAAATGGTGAACTGATTTCATTGGTATCCATGTGGGAAAACGCTTGTGGTCATGCACATGTTTTCCTCCATCAAAATGCACTCTGACTTTTAAGAGATGGAGCGAGAAGCAAATTTTGCAATGAAACAATCTGTCATAAAACTATGAAGAAAAACAGAAAGCTTTCCAACTTTATTTCAGTTTTCTTTGGTTTTCCAAAACGTACCGGAGATGTGCTCGATGCGTTCAGGTTCGGGTTGGCTGAACCTGAACCGTCTGAAGGCGGAGATGTGTCACCAGAGGAGACGGCGGGTCCGGGATAGTCTCGCACAATCAGCTCTACCGTAACGCCGGCTAAATCCACAACATGCTTAGATTTCTGCAGGACTCTTTGTTGAGCTACAGGGGTGGAGAAATGAAAACAAATATCCCAAAAGCATGAGTATTTCTTTAATAGATTTACATCAAATATATGTTTGTTACGGTAACACGCATTTCAGATGTATTATCGAAACCAAGTGAGTAAGCAGAATTATGGAAAAAGGTTGTAAAAGACTTCAGACTGTTTCTGATAAACTGGCTCTAACTCACCGCTTTCATTTGACTGTCGCATGTGGTGCCGGAAATTTTGTAACCTTCACTTGGAACCTCTATTTAACACATTCACTTATTTAAAACAAGTAATTTTAGAGGATAAAGTTTTATAATTAAGATAGCACACACACACATAAAAATTTTTTACAAAATCAATGAATCAATCGATCATATCTTTATTCCAGACACATAGGAAGGTCCATGGTTACCGATTTATTTATTTTGGCCAACTGGATTTATGGTGTAGGACATAAAAATATTTTTTTTTCTCCAAATATTGAGTCTGAGAAAAACCTCAAATATGTTTTGCTAACAGCATTTATATGATAAAGTTGCCTTAAAGGTTGTTTTGGTCAATCCACTAAATAATATATTTAGTGGATGTTTTTCCAGTGTTTAGGTCTTGTAGGAGTTTTAACGATATTGTAACCATCATGCTAACTAAAACACACACACACACACACCTCATTATTCCAGCTATTTTAAAGTTAAATTATGCAATAGCATGAGGGACAAACCACTGCATTTAAATGCTGAACACTCAAATGTGAAAGTGAAACTATGAAATATGATATGTCTAAAAATAGACATATGTATGCTAGCAGAGAAAAAGAACAACTAAATAACATATTAACAAAACATTCTTTATGTCTCCTAAAACACCTTCCTAAACTAATAAAATATATTTATAGAAATATAGATATATATATAATAACATGTCGTGTTAAACTTTCCTTTCGCTTTCAACTCATTCTCATAAAATACAGCTGATCTGTACGTCCAGTGAGCCCGCAATCTCACCTTGTTGGTCTTTAAAAGCGATGCTGTAAACTTTTCCGCCGACTTCAGTCAACGCGCTGCTCTCTCCGCCGCCCGACTTGCGCCGGATCTGGAAATGGTTCTCCAGCTTCTTCTTTTGCTCGTCGTTCAGACGGTCGCAGTCGAAGAAGACGGGGAACTTGTACGCAGCGTCCATGGTGAGCGCCAGTTGAATGAGAAGTTGCGGATGAACTCGGGAAGTTTATTCCCAGCCGCACCTGAACGCGGCTCCGGCTCCGGGTGTTCGGATGTCAGCCAGACGAGCTCGCGCACACGCGCTTCCGGTTGTTGAGGCGAGCCGACGTCAGCACGCTGTCTGTCTGACAAGGTTCTGCAATTTATGAGCGCCGCGCCGCAACCTCAAATAGATGGGAAGATAAGATACAAAGTTCTCCATTTTATTTTACATAAAGAGACATAATTTGTGATTTTAATGTGTGAGAAGTTTGATGTTTTCCCCCCATTACTGCAACAGAAATAAAGTTTTGGAAAGTTTAGGTAAAATAAGTAAATAAACAAATAAATGAAGAAATAAATAAATCACCCCCATCCCAATATTATCAGTGGTATGAAGAAATGCACTGTGTTTATCCATGCATCGATTAGAAAATTAGTAAAATTTCTAGTTTGTAAATATTGTGTTTTAACTTTTTTTTTTTGTCCAATTAACAAAAGTCTGAACAATATGTGTTCAGTGTGTGTTACGCATTGGAAGGGCGTTTTCAGTCCAAACTGCTAAAATCCGCTAATGTACATCATTTAACATGATCTGCTCAGCAAAATGTGTTCTAAATAAAATGTTGAATTTAGATGTTTGTATTTTCACATTTGAAAAATTTCACAAATACTTTTTTTGTCTGGTACAAAAAACAAAACATTTATTGACCACAGTAGCTTTGTAAAACATAGTAAAAAGTACAGTAATAAAGTACAAATCACCAGTGATGTAAGACCATCAGAAGCAGCTCAGACAAAGCCAACCAGCTGAGTCCATATATTTTAAACACAAAAGTGTTAAAATAAAGCAATCCATCCATTCATGGTCGTATGATCTTTCTGTCAAACACTTAGTTAATAAGCTAATTGGCTTATTAACTAATTGGCTGATAATAAGCCAATTATAGATGGGAAACGCTGAGCTGCATTGAACAATATCAATTAGTTATTGCTAATAAGTTTTCCCCATTTTCAATATATCCCATTGTTACAAAATACACCAATTTATCAAACCCCTCACTACAATACAAATACAATATTTTCTTGCATATTTCAGAAAGTAGTCATGGGAGTTGTTTTCAGATTTACTCATGTTCTGAGACAAGAAGGAGGGACTACTTTCACAAGCCGTTGTGAAAGATTTGCAATTACTCTACATGTATACTAATTGATTATGCTTTTTATGAACAGATTGCTGGTTATTTATTTCCAGAGCTTGAAGTCGGCTGGTACTTATAAACAAACAATCCTGGGAGTGACGCCTCTCCTTTCTGGCCACGCCACTTCCCATTCAAGCTGGAGGTCAAAATCCAACCACACAATGCAAAAAACTAGGTCAAACTGATGAAAAAGAGATTATGTGTACTGCAGTGGAAGGATAATGGGGAAAAAGTGTCTAACAACTGACAAGATGTGGAGTATTGCTCTTATGCAGAAAGCAATCCTCCTTGCATCAGTCAAATTAAAATCAACTAACTTAGCTGAAAGTGATTACCTTAAACATTTCTCTTTAGACCTTTACAACCTTAAAAACACAAAATAACAATAATAACTACATCGGAGACAAAGAGATGTTTTGTAAATTTCTGAATATTCCAGTGAGCACCATTGCGGTCATGACCGGCGAATCGAAATTCATCCATAAATTAGTCAGGACTAAGTAACACAGAAATAATAATAATAATAATAATAATAATAATAATAATAATAATAATAATAATAATAATAATAATAAAGTAATCCAATAACCAAGGAAACCTCAAGAGAGCTGTAGAAAGACTCTGGATTAGCAAAGCCCTCTTTTCTTTGTAACAGTCAGTAAAGCACTTAACTGCCACAGAGCAAGTAAGTTGAAACTTGTCTAGTTTGCTGCAAATCTGTAAAACAAGATTTCAAAACACAGGCAAGATCAAATCTGTTCACATAACAGCATGTTGTAACTTTTTGGATGTCACATTCCACTGGTTTTAGAAGTAGCACCATACCCACAGTGAAATGTGGCCATCAGAAGAAAAAGTGATTGGTTGTGACTGACAAAAAGTGAGTATCTTGTCAAAACATTGCTTCTTTTTTTTTCTCCCTCCAATACAATAGTCAATCATCCAGATCAGGTTGGTAAAAAGTTTGATACAAACAGTGCATGAGAGGTAGAGCTGGAGAAGCCCAAATTGTGGGATTTTAAAATCAAACCAGAAGAGAAAAGGAATGTGACAATGAGTAACCAGTGATTACGAACTGCAAGGTGTGAACGTTTCCGAGTATTTTGCTCAGCTGAAGGTGATGAGGTACTCTGGGTAGGCCTGGTCGTCGTGGAAGATAACAAAGATGACAGGCTGCACCTGACTGTTTACCAAGCTGTCGAAGCAGTCGGTGGGGTCTGCGCCTCGAGGAGGGGGGGCTTTCATGGTGGAATTACCAACTGTGTAGCGGCCAGTAATAACACGCGCAAAGTACAGTCGCTTTAGGCCCGATTCGTCTGCTAAGGAATAGCTGGTAGCTGAGTAATTTGCGTGGACAGCAAAGTACACCCCCTTTCCGTATGCTGCAGCTGTAAGAAAGTTACATGAAAACAAATCCACTTAACGCAATGATAAACATTTTGGGATTCATTGTGTTTGTCATCGTGCATTAGTCGTTATATTCTGGGAATGTTTTCTTTTTTTTTTTTAATCAAGGCTTACCATGCTGTCCTGCGTAATTCCTGTCGAATCGGTCTCTTTCGATGGTTTTGCATGATTTTGCAGATGTGCCGTGGTAGAGAAACCTTTCACCCAGGTCTGCTTCGCCGTTCTTGGAAAGTATACGGCGCCGGCAGATGCTGAAGGCATGCCACAGGTAGACGTTCTGCACTCGCTCAATCTGCGTTCCAAAGAATTAGTCACGTTTTGTTTTTGCTGGGATAACTTGACGATGTTTGTGTATAAGCAAACTTACCTTGTGAATGTTGTAGGAAGTAGTTTTATGGAAATTGCTGGCCACTTCCTGATACTCAGGCGATTTAGGGTCTAACTCTACCTTTTTAAAGGGCTGCCCAATCATAGGTTCCCAGTGTGGCGGTAACTCCAGCGACAAACGAGAAGAAACACCGTCTAATCAAATAATTTAGAGATTTTAAATGCTGTTTTGTTCAGTTAGATATTGAGTAATGGGAACACAAGTAACTATAACATGCAGCATACCAGACTCAGTTGCTACGTTTTTCATTTTGTACGATTTGCCTGTCAAAGACTCTGTTGCTTCTCTGGTTTTTAGGTTTACTGTGAAGTGTTTCCCATCCTTTGTCGACATATCCAAAGACAATTCTCTCTTCGTGTCTGCTTCCTTGTCAAGCAGGCAGAGCTCCAGCAATTCTCCACTTTCATCTTCAATCGCCCACTTTGCTCCCTCTGGAGGCTCATCCTGTAAGATCCCCCCCAAATATTTTATGATATTGACGACATCAAAGACACAGTAGATTTCTTGGACTCCACTGTGTAGCGGTGTTGGCAGCATTACCGTTTGGTCTTGTGGTGATGTAGACGATGAGCTTCCTAAATACATGTCCAGTATTTTCTTTCTTGGTTGTTTAGAGAAGCCTAAAACAGGAAATATACGTCTTTAAAGAACTGTTCTTTCCTTACAGGCTTCATTGATATTTTCGACTGATGAGAGTGTAAAAGAAATACCACCTTGTTCCATACTTTAGCAGAACTTGGTCAAAATCTACAAGGCTAACAGACCAATAGAACAACCTAAATTCTAGTTGGCGAGAAAGTCAATGGCTTCAGGCTTCAACACAATTGTGTAATGTGTAAAGTGCAACCTGGTTAAGATTACAGGTCCTGCTGGTATGTGTATAGTTATGCTACTTGCCTCGATCCATGTTGTCCCAAAAGATCACAGGGCATCAACAATGACAAAGTGACCTGAAGAAGTGTGATTTGTAGAACTGCCTCTCCAATGTTTGTTTGAACTGGACTTTCATATGTAGCATGAATGGCCCATAATTCATGTCCTTAATGCGGTAACTGTGCCCATAAATGGTAACTTCCCCTTATATAAAGGGCAGATGAAGAAGAACTATCTTTTGATACAAATGATGCAATACAAACAAAATAAAAAACTAAATCATTCTTACTAAGTTTGTTGTATTATCTATGTGAGTGGGTTGAATCATTAATCTATGTCAAAATGGTTCACTAAAGGAAATGTAAATAAAACCTAGAAAGCTGAACCAGCTCTGAACGTCGTCCTGCTGACAGCGACTCTCCAGCTCTGATCTGTTGGAACATTACAACGTTACAGTATTAAAACAGTGCATCACGACCTAACGAAAAAAAAAAACAAAAAACAAAGTATGGCTGCTCTGAGTTCACCATCATACCTGAAAGCCTGAAAGACCGGTTTTTCCAGGATGACTATGCGGATCAGAGATACAATATCTGGATTAATCTCCTTGATGGCCGCGGCCATGCCGTCCAGCATTGCTTTACAAGATTCACTATAGAGCATACCGGCCTGTCCTGTAAGAGTGACCAGAGAGCTTTAAGTTGACATGCTATTATTAGCTGTGTTTCTGTTTACATGGTTAGCATGCCTACGTTTTCTAAGCACCAATTCCAAACTTATGATGAATTGTAACACTAAAATTTGAATGTTTTCCTTCTTCTCACTGAACAGATTACCTATTGTAAGCAAGTAGGTATTTAATAGCACACATATAAGTTTGTACAGACCTGTATTAATGGCTGGGAAGGCCACTGAGCCAAAATCCTGCAGCTCGCAGAGCTGCAGGATTTTTTTGCAAGTGCTGCGGATCCTCTGGGTGCTTCCCTTGAACCTGGCATGGATAATTTGTTTGCATCCAAGCTGCCCAGCTGATGTTGAGCAAATGAGGTCTTCTGGAGTGCCCACTAAAAGCAAACAAAAGCATATTCCAATTGCAGTTAGATAACAGCTTTCATTTGAGGGCATCCGGAGTATTAGACATTAATATGAAAGTTGACCCAAAGACTACTTTTACTCACTTTTGATTTGGTCTAAAGTGATTCAATGATGCATGGCTAATGAACATAAAAATATTCTTTCTTATTATTATTATTTGTCAATGAGGTTTACCTTGGAACAGCTCAGCGTGGACAGCAGGGCCTGCTGCTTGCAGAATGGCTTTGGAGACACCTTTGAAATGTAAAATATACACATATCAGTAAGAATGAAAGCCAACTGAAATGCTATATAAGGAAATCAGTAAAACCCATTTGTTCTTTTCTATGTTTACTAAAGAGGAAACACTCAAATATTACCAAACCATAGATGAGTAAAGTTGGTCGTGTTGACAATGACATCAGTTCCTGCGTTTACGATGTCACCGCAGACGATCTGAAGTTTGACTTTGCCAATCATGGCTGTGACCTCGTCATCAGTTACAGACACACACTGGTAAAAGGAACCTGAAGAGCAAAAACAAAACACGTTTTTTCTTCCTTATGTTTTTCATTTTCATCTCATATTCTATAAATCAAACTGGTTCAGTGTGGTCTGGTTAACGTCTGTAAATTCCAACAATATGTTCAAAGGTCGAGTTCTGAAGTGTAAATCTAAGATGTTCAGTCCATCAAAAGTTTTAGGCGGTTATTATAGATGCGATTACCTTTTATTGCCATTGTACCAACATACACTGTGTGGAAGTACAATTAAGATAGTTTTCATGACCCCTAAATGTCTGTTTTTTCTCTGATGTAATAATCAAATCTTAAATGCTGTGTTTTCATTCACTATAAACAGAAGAATCAAACAACAAGTTACCCTTTCAATCATATTATAAGTTACTGAATAGGTGTGTTTAATATGATTATGTCAAAGTGGTTATTGCTCTTTTTTTTAATTTTTTTTATGAGGTTTCATAAAAGTGTAAAAAGTCCTGCTTTCATTACAATCTTTATAGATTTTGCTACCTTTACTCATTTTGGTCATCTGTAAAATTTAAACTGATACACTGAATACTTTCTTATAAACTACATATTTTTAGGTAACACCAAAGTCCTTATTTAATATTTCTTGTTGCCGAATTGGATTGCAAGCCAGGGGTTCAACACTAAAGGATCAATAAAAAAGGCAGAAGGCCAAAAGTTAACAGTGGAAACATGAGGTAACAAATTGAAGGATGATGATTTAACTTCTGAAAGGTTGCCACTTCAGTATGCATCCCAAAATGTATATTTTTGCGGAAGTCGCAAAAATAAAACCTCAACCAAAACAGATGCACTGCATACACTAGATAGCTTAGCTTAGCATTCGGAAGCAGTGAAAAAGAAGTTCAAATATTAAACATCTGAAGCTCACTGGCCAGAGGCCAATGAGTCAGAACGCTGATCAAACGCAGAGGAGATAATAATAACATGTGACAATCATTTAGATACAATTCACAGTATTATAAAAAAAAGTTACATAACCTTCAGCTAAATCAACATTGCTTATGTATCCGTTTTCAAGCAACACACCCTGGGCGCACTTAAAAGCCTGTAAAAGAAATAAAAAGTGTTTTTAAAAAAAGTGTCAAACTTTCAATTTTAAAACTAAAGTGGTAAGATTTCTCGAACCTGGCTCGATTCTTTGTCCTTTGGGTAAATAATGATTCGAACTAGGAAGGATGACTTCTCGGTCCGGTTTTGTCCATATGCACCAATCTCCTCCAGAAGGATTGTGGAAGCAATTTTGTGTGGAAAGCGTAAGAGAGCGCCAGTCCCAAGAACCGGCAGAGCTACTGAACGGTAGCCTCTGATTTTACAGATAGCCAGAATCCGTTTGATTCCCTGTCGAAGCGCCTGGAACGCGAAAGCAATGCTTGTTGTAGTTTTGAAAAAGACACGGCAGTGGCAAAATTTGGAGGAAAATTTTCACACAAGTTCGTCACCTGGACTGCAGTTCCATGTTCGTTATTATCCCAGCAGAGTAGGTTGAGGAAGACGACTGCTTTACATTTAAGGCCAGGTAGGCCCTCAACTACAACTGTTTCACTTGGCAGAGTTGCCTTTCCTGTTTCCTTGTTAAACTTTTCTTCCAGCTGTTCTCCGATTATGTTGCTCAAAGTCTTTCCAATGCGAATAGAGAGAGGATCGTGGCCAATCATAGGACATACGATGGCATCATCCTAGAGGAGGAAAAAATACATTTCAACTAGCTAAACACCAGTAAATACGTGTGTGTTTAATCAAGAGTTTAACACAATGCACTTCAACTTCTTAACCATCCTCAATAAAGTATCCAGAGGTTTATTGATGCAATTCTGACATGGGATGCAGTTACTTACCTGTTGATCCTCAATGGCTCCTTGCACCACCTCCACTTGGTAACCAGTTCCAGGAGTGGCTTGTTGACCCGGGAAATACATCTGAAACGCCAAACACTTGGTAGTTATTGCCTGAGGATGCCCGTCACATGCTTTCTTGCTCCTATCAGCCCATCAGTACGACTTTGCTCAGACGTCATCCGCCCCGACTACCAACGACAGGTACAATAGTCTCCGAGCTCAGAGCCGAGTAGCTGTGAGGCCAAGAGTACCCTGCAGTCAGAAAGTTGCCAGTTTGACTCCATCTTTCCCAGCTACATCAATGTACCCTCAGGTCCAGGTACTAAACTCCAAATTACTTACTAATCTGTGTATCAAGAGGCAAACTGGGGGAATGTGACGTAGAGTAAAGGTGCTATGAGTGGTCATAAATTATGTTTCTAGTAGTGCTTCTTAAGATTCAGACTTGGAGCATTTAAAAGAACTGCTTGATTTGTGTTGGTAAATGTGTATTTTAAATTATTATATTTTAGGAAAGTAGAGATATGTTTCTGAGATATTTCGCAGTGGAACAAACAAAATTCTTCGACACACAAAGTTGCTTGCCAAAAGAGAGCGCTGTCGCTCTGCTTCAACGTGCTCCTGTAATATTTTTTTTACTTAAAACACATAGACGTTGTGCATTTTCTGCTGGCATAAGCACCACCACATCCTGCTTTTCGAAAAACGTGAAAGATTCAGTTTTTTTTTTGTTGTTGTTGTTGGTTTTCTTGCTTGCTTCTGTTTTCATAACGCATTATAAAAAAAGCAAATCAGACAACGGCCTGATGCGATTACTATGAACTTTCTCAAAAAGGCCAACACCTAGATATTATCAAGTGCAACAGCGGCTATGGACACTTGTCTGGGGTGATTGCTATTAGTGTGTACAGTTGAGCCAGTTGTTTCCTTGCCAGTTTTTCATTCACCGGAAATTCAAATACAAAGTTTCCCTGTCCATCCCTTTAGGAAGTTCTCTGGAAAAGCAGCTGCATGTTTTCCAACATTTCTTAAAATCCAAACAGTTCACTTATCCATTATGACTAACTATTTTACATAGTGTGTATTTCATTTTTATGATGTCATCAATTATATTGTTATTGTAGACGCGATAAATACAATTTATTCATTAATCACATTTCCCCCCTTAAGACTTGAAGACACATCAGATACTTTGCTTTGCACTTCACACACTGTTCTTTAAGTACACATTTGCACACCGACACTCGGCTTTTCTCGGTTTCTTTTCGTGTTCTGACAGGTTCGGGTCTCTAGAATACGGGTTATTTGACGGCAGTATACTTCCTCGGCATGTGAGCTCAGTGAGAAAGCGAAAGTGAAACCTGGCGGAGCGCCTGACTTTAAGACATAGATGACCACAAACATAACAACAGACAGCAAAAAACAAAACAAAACAAAAACAATAAAAGAGGCAAGTCAAGTAAAATAAAAACAAAAAACAAAAAAAAAAACTGTGACAGCCAGTAATGATTCCACGACAGGATAAGAAACTTTAGCGAATTTATTTTTGTTTCTTACCTTCTCTCTCCTTAAAAGCAAAGCAGTGAAACTTTCCACCTCTCTCCCCGCCAACTGTATGACTCTCCACCGGAAACTCTTGTCGTACAACTACATCAAAAGAGGAAGCATTGAGACGGAAGAAGACTGAAATTTACATGAATCCAGACAGCAGTGGAGTTGTTACGTCCACAGCCGGAATGTTCAGGTCGAGTTTGCTCGTTTGCGCCGCCTGTTGATCAGGTGAAGCATGCAACGCTGGTAAGCCACACCTGTTGGCAAAACAGCAATGAAACTATTAATAGACATCGTTATCATAATTGCAATGTAACGGCATGGTTTAGTGATGTGTTAATGATGACTGTTTTGATGGTAATTATAGCGCCTCAATATCAATAAATAAAGAAGTAAATAAGCCAAGCCATCTGTCACTGTATGACAAACACAACCCAGTACAAAGGCTCAATGCTACTACTGGACAATGTGCCAAGGATGTGAGGCATAATTTAAATAAATTCCAACTTTCATTTACACCTTACAAAGTCTCAGACAACACAGCGTAACTAGTTGCTAAAACCACTGACCTTACTAAAAAAAAAAAAAAAAAAAAAAAAAAAATCAGATTAAGGGTTAATGGTAATGTGTAGTGGAAATTAATCAGATTATTGGCCACGTTTTTCACCTATTTGAGAGACAGATGGATTCCATGACACACTGACTGTTCAATTAACAGAAGAGGAGTTATTTCACCATTATTCACTTTAATTAGATTTATTGGTAATTTTTCACAAGCAAGGGATTTCACTTCAGTTTTACGTCCTCACAGTGTGCACACGTTAACTGTAACAACACCACAAACCTAGAAAAAGTTGTCAATTCAAACTTAAATGTGAGAAAATATCATGTCAGAAACCTACTCAAAGACAAAATCCATCACAGAAGAGAACCAGAAACAGTTACATATCAATACAAAACTCCATAAGTTTTCTTTTATATTATCAGAACCAGTGGTTTTATCAGAACCACTTATTTATGCGATTTATGCTAGTAAATCGCATAAATAATTAATTTGCATGTATTGTTCAGAAACCATTGCTACTGACTTTATTTCATAGAAAATATGTTTGCTTAATGCATTAATTCCACATTTCATTTAGAAATGTTAGTATTAATTGAGAGTTAAACATCAGTCCCTACTAAATAAACTATGACTAAGTAAAAAGTCCACACAAGAAGAATGTCCAGAAAACAAGCACAACTCTTTTAAATGTTCTGATCTAAAATGTGGAGGAGATCTCGCCATCGTAACAGATGAAGGGTTTTCGACAGCACAGTCCTCATTCCTCCATCTGCCTTCATCATCAAACACAATCATGGCACGTTGACCACTATTGGTTATGTCATTGCTAAACAGCAGATTCTAGTGTCTGAAAAAGAAACTGTTTCCATCTGGCCACCTGCATTTTTCCCCAGAATGACCAAAGAGGGTTTACTGGATGTAGAGTTGGTCACATTCTGCACTTCTTCATCCTGAAGCTGCTTCGATCCACTGATCAGGTCTGTGTGTTTCTCTCTGCAGTAACTGAGCTTCCTGCCAGGTCTTTTTTTTTTCTTTAATCAAGTGATATTTTTGGGTTGTGTTGGTTTATGTAGATTAAACGGATCAACCTGTTTCATACTTCATTTACATGATTTGTTGTTTGAAAAAAAAACCCCCAAAAACTGAAGACAGCATCCAAAAAGTACAGTGTGCTGAAGTAATTCCATTTTCTCACCGTTATAGCAGAAGAAAGGGTCTTGAAGTATTAACCAGTCCATGAAACAACACTGACCTCAGAACATAAAATATACTGCTATAATTGGAACTCTTAATATAATCTCATCAAGTGTGTTTTATAAACTATAATCTAATCAAACATCTGTAATCAAAGCAGGTAGGTTGCTAAATCTAGCTGAGTCTTTAATGTGACAGAAACCAGAGAGTCTAGTTGTGTTTCAGATTTCTTTTGAAATATTTCTTTTGAAACAGAATGGAACATTATCAGACAAACTTGTGCTTGGAAATGTATATTTATGTGTACATCTGCATGTAAAAACCAGACCGCCTTTACTCAGCACTGTGCTTTAGCACATTTTTTTATGGGTAGCAAATTTGCCTTTGATACCAGACCTGCCAAACCCAAGCTGTCCAAAGTCCCTCCAAATACATAAGGTAGGCTTTCTAGCAGTTTTTATTTTTATTTTTGCAGTTTTTATGTTTCCTGTGCCAGACCACAAAGCAAACATCCATATTTAACCACCCCCAATGTGTGCATGAAATAGTCTGTTTCTGCTTTAGCATACTGATGTCAACGGTGTGTTTAGTGGAACTCAATAGAAGACAAAAATAACTGCGATAATAATCATGCTGCCTATAAAAAAATTATAAAATTAGGTTTTCAAAAAAAAAAAGAGAGAAAGAGGGTCATCAATTTGTAACTCAGCTCTTCAGAGAGAGAGGTAGGTTGACTGTGTGATTATTAAAGTTACATTAACTAGCTTAGTGATAGGCTAGGGTTAACCTCCATTTCACCAGCATTTAATCAGTCAAGGGAATTATTTACTATTTTATTCATTTATATCTAGCTTATCCCTGCACATTTTCAAAATACTCACAATTAATGTCTAAACATTGTATTGGTGAAGTCCTCTCTGAGCTCATATAGGATCACTGTAATGATGCCAACACATTTATGGCAAAAACCAAAACATCCTGAGCTGACGTGATGAAGCTAATTTTTATGAAAGTTATATGTTTGCAGTTAAGAGGCAGAATTACTGTTAGTGTAGAGAGATAATCGCTGTCAGATGTTTGATGACACAGGAAGCTGCAAGAGAAAGGAACGTAAAATAGAAGCAGAGTTCAAGAGAGTTTTCAGATATTAGTCAGGTGGTATTTTTTCTTAGAAAATGGACACAAACAACTGAAACTCATTTTTATGACTAGAAGCAGAAGGATTTTAGCAGAGAAATACTTGACTACATGTTGTAAAGTGACACAAACAAACATTATGATTTTGATCTTCACTTAAATGACATCAGTTCCCAGTTTAACCCTGGCTTTACTAGAAGTTGAGATCATTTCACACAGTTGGCCTCGTGATTCAAAGTTTAACCCTTTGTGAGGATAACAAGAGAGAAGCGCTAATCCAAAGGACGCATCTGGGAATGTTAACGTATAAATCTAATGTGATAATTTAATGCTGAACAACGTCCTGGAGTTGGAATCCTAGGTCTGAACCTGATTGACATTTATTGTTGCTCTTTCTTGTTGATTCTACTTCCTGTAGTACAAGGAAGTAGACCAGGAAGTAGTGTCCTCAACTACTTCCTTGTATGACCGACACCAAACACTTTCTGGAAAATTGACTGAAACCTCAACCGTTTTTCCTCCAATGCTTCAGCATGATGAGCATAACTTAGTCACTCTAGGAATGTTTTTGATGACAGAATAACATGAGGTAGAGCTCAAAAGTGTATTTTACATAATATTGCACCCGTGACCTATTATCAGCACAACAATAAAGCTTCATTCCTCATGTAACAGTTTTGAAATTGTATTTTTCTAAATTAATAAAAAAAAATCTCTATAAAATTTCTCACCAACTGAAGTTGCAGTCAGAAGTTGTGACTTCCTCTTTCAATAATATACATGATGTGTGAATTACACTGAACCAACAATTTATGGCTTGACAGGAAGTACCAAGACAGGACGTGTGTTTTTTTTAACTATTCTAATAGAGAAATGTTCAGTTTCCTTGAAAGAAGCAACCAGTAAGCACAGACACTCTGTGAAGACAACATTTGACAATCCTCACCAACCGAGAAATACGATTTTATCACTGGATTTAAACATGACCAACACTTTGCTGTGCTTATTATGTAAGTATATCACATTTTCTCTTTGAATTGTGCCGATAAGTTAAAGATTTTATGTTAGTAGGTTGTTTACTTGGCTTCAGTCTTCACTCTTGCATACAATTTGTATTTAATGCCCTTGTAACATGTTGAATGTGGCCAAGAATTTCTTCATAAGCGTCTGATTAGATAGTTGGACTTGCGATGTATTATGTAGCATATTTTTTATGAACAGGTAGAAACACTGATACCACTCAATTTTTGCAAAAAATGTCAATTTCAATCATAAATATTGATTATAGATTATAGACCTTGTATCACTGTTTTGTGTTTAATGTGTTTCCTTCTTTTTAACTGTTGTAGGTTTAAACGTTGAACTAAAATGTAGATTCATAGTCATAGAGGAAGTTGTTTCTTATCCTGCACACACACCACTGAGAGCTGCTATTTGTTCACACAACTGCTGAAGATCAGAGCTTTAAGGGTGACGCCCATTAGACAGAGTGTAGCGAACAGAATAAGAACTGCAGGTCAGATCCTGATTTGAAGCTCCAGCGATGGGACAGTGACAGAATTTCTCCGTCGTGACAAGTGTGGCATTTTTCTTTATGATTGTTTGAGAATTGATACATTAAAACTTTGAACTTATGGCAAAAATCATTATTTATCTAGAGTCTTTGTCCACCTTAGATAATGAACCTGATGTTGCTCTGCCAGGCATACGGATTCAAAATTATTCAGGATTTGTTACAGATATGTTGTCCTCATATATAGAGCACTGTTTTACAAACTGGTCACTAACAAATGAAACCACATGTTGACAATATAAAAGAGCATTAATATGATTTGCCAGAATATGAATTTCATATCACCATTCTCAAATTCTAGAGGTTTACAATGCTGAATTTTGATAACTTTAAATAGTTCAAGTTTGCAGGTGCTTCATATGAAACACTGCTGGGGAAAATTTCTGAAATTTAATTTATTAATTAGTCGTGTTTCTGGCGTAGTGTTTCGGGCAAGGTTTTCTTTAGACGTTCCATGTTTGGATTTTCAGGTCTTTCATTTTTGGTTGTAACATCTGGAACAAGATCCTCCTCACTGCAATAGGATCCCCAATGTTTAAACCTTATAGATCCAACAAAAGAACTGGCTTAAAGTGGGTCAACAATGACTCCATTAGAACCAACAAGATCAAAATGGTTCTGCTTTTCTTTATGAAATGCATTAAATACACATTGCTGTTTCTCCACAAATATGTAAAAATAGAAGTAAATTCATTACATGTGTTTTTGTTTTACTTGAAAACTAACAAAATTGTAAACTGTGTTTTAGTTCCCAGTTTACTCCTCTGCTGTGGAAAGTCTACAGGTAAAACAAAAATCTTTTCTCATTGTTGTTGACTAGAGCTGTGAATATTAGCTGACATCATCATTTGATTGAATTATACTTCTGTCTTTTGCTCAGGCATCTTCATGACACAAAGTTGGAAACTTTCAACCTGAGTGAAGTTGCCTCAACTCAAGTGCGTTTGTGCTGGTTTGTGCAGCAAACAGTTTCATTTGTGCCAGTTTTGCTTTGAAAATTTTAATAAAAGGTTAAAGGTCAAAAGGTCAACCAGCCCCCCCACTTTTATAAACTGATTTGAAATAGTGAAAATAAATGTCAATCATGAAATTGCGCTGGAAACAGCGCACTAGATGGATAGCACATGTTCTACTCTCGTCTTACTTTTTGTATTTCAGCAGTACAGTTTGTCTAATATCGCCCTCTAGTGATCGGAAATTTAAACACAGTTGTAGCAGTTCATTCTGAATAAGACCTACTTTCAAGTAAATTTCATCCATGTTAAGATTAAATTATTCAAGTTAGGTACTAACCTATGTTAATACCTAACGACCTAAATTTGCAGATCTAGCTTGAACAAACTTTCATTGACCTTTGATGAGCTCTAGAAACTTTCTGATTAATATCTTTATATTAATCAGAAAGTTTAATATGAAAATGATTTCATAAAAGGGGGAAAAAGGGGTTGATTAATCTTTTGACCTTTAAACTTTCATAAGTACATCTTCAAAGCCAAATCAGCACAGATGAAAAATGATGTTGCACCAACTTAGCCGAGCTGCGATTGTGCAAATAAATAAGTTTAAATGTGAGGGGAGGAGGGGCTGACCCCTGATGATCCCTGGAGGACATTTTTCCTGATATCTTTACAATGATAGCGGCACAAACATAGTTGAGTTGATTGACACCAAATTTGCCAGATTTGGAAAAGGTGGGAGGGGCAACTTCACTCAGGTGTATTACCTGCAGAGAAACAGACAACTTCCTGCAGAACACTGATCATTGAAACTGTTAAGATGGTTCAAAAGTTAATGCTTTAGATTGTTAAAACTGAATTATATTGTAGATTTCTTTGTCACATCAAATGAAAATCATCAGAAATTAACATTGAACGTAGTAAAAGTTCAAACCATATTTTGAAGTGATAATGAATCTTCAAATTTTCTCAACTTTTTCAGTGAAAGTTCAGATGATTGTTTTTGCTAAAAGCCAATAAAATTAAAGAGATTTATTTGTTGCTGTGTTCAAACTCAGGCCTCTGTATCCGTGTCCTTGATGATTGTGGAATTGTCTTTTTAATTGCTAATCTTAGGTCAGATTATTTTATTATTATTTTGGACCACTGCAGGCCATTTGAGTTTTCTGTGTGTTTATTTTGAGTTTGAGTGTCTCTGAGTCTCCGTGTTGTTCCTGTCTCCCCTTGATAATACCCAGGTGTGTCTCGTACCATGATTTCCCTCTGTTCATTTGACCCCATCTGTGTTCCTTGTTCCTCATCAAATCCTTGTTGTTGTCGCATGTTTGTTGAGTAAGTCTGTCTTTAATGTCCAATCGTTTGACCTGTTGCTACCAGTCCTGAGCTCAAGCCTTCTGCTCTGCTGTGTTGCCAGGTTTTTTGGATTGTTTAGACTTTGTTAATATGGATAATTCTTCATTAACCCTCCTGTTGTCTTCGGTCAAAATGACCCGCCACTGTGTTAAAACCCCCCCCAAAAATCCACTTAATGTTATTTTTTTAACTTGAGATTTTAAGACATTTCCTAGATTGGCCAAAACAATAGGAAAATGTAAATTTTGCTTTTATTCACATTTCCATGTAAGTTGTACCAAAAAAGGTACAAAGATGGTCTTCGGGTCAAAATGACCCATGAGGTAAATAGTGTTGAAATGAAGGTCACAGAGTTATTTACAAACTACAAAATGTTACAAAGTTCCTAGAGCAGCTAGGAAAGGCACTTGTAACTCCACTATTGAAGCCTCAGCAGCAGTTGTGAAAGCTATTCAGAGTGCAGCAACTCCTGATCAACCAGGAACCAGGTTGATCAGGAACCTGATCAACCATCAGGACAACAGGAACCAGGTTGATCAGGAACCTGATGGTTGATCAGGAACCTGATGGCCGGATTAGGAACCTGATCAACCTCGTTACAGGAACCTGGATCAACCTGTAAGGACTGTAAAACACATACTGTGTGTTGCAGGTGTAAAAAATATATCTGCAAAGGCTGTGCACTTGCATACTGCCCTACATGTGCTAATTAGTTGATTAGTTGCTAATTATTGTACATTCTCTTCAATCGTTCACTGGAGAAAAGAAAAAGAAAATGAGTCATTGAGATGAATAAAAATGCATTTGAAACTCCTTTTTGCACATTTTTTTCTTTTCTTAAGCTATAGAAATTCAAGTGGAGAGGGAAAATGCAAGTATTCACACATTTTGTGGTGAATTACAATATTTAAGATGAAATTTGGTGTTTAAAATTCAATTAAGCTGCTTATATTGAGGGTTTAGTGAAGACGGGTCATTTTGACCGGTAGGACCCAGGGTGTATACAAAAATGAGAATGTCACGAGCGTTAAAACATCATCATCATCATCTAATTTACGTGGGTCGGCTGCATTTCCCTCACCGCCTTCCATCACCACCTCATGACATCACCACTTACACACTTTCTCAGCTCTGCCCACATGTTATTTGCAGGACTCAAATCAGATCTCTAACAGTCACTTTAAAACACCAACTTTGTCTATAATCCACTTTGTAAATAACATCATACATGATCAGGTTCTGTCTCCAACTGGATGATTTGCTTTTTTTTTCCAACTCCACACAGTGACAGAAAATGATTACATTTTTTCTTATGATGCAGGAATCTAACTAGGAAGTTTAAGTGCTAGAAAAATATAAATACACATTACCAATATGAAAACATTTCAGTTCTTTCTTCAGTTGCTGATTGAACAAAAACTACCTATTGAAATGTGTTGAGTCTATTTCATTTTGCACAGTTCCTAGAGGATTAATACATGAAAAAATTCTGTATTCAGCAGCACTAAAGTCAGTCCTGACTGTGTCTCCATCATGGCCGACTCCTGGAGCCCCAGTGATTCTGAGATGTGAGATTAAACCTTCATCTACAGGATGGAGGTTCTACTGGTATCAAGCTGTTCCTGATCTAGCAAAGAACAACTACAGATATGATTCACTGCCTGGTAGCATCAATGGGACTGTAGAGAAATCCTACATCATTCATGGACAGAAACACACAGCAGGATTTGCTTGCAGAGCTGGAAGAGGAAACCCAGAGGATTTGACTGATTACAGTGAACCGAAGTTTGTCTGGTCTGCAGGTCAGTGTGATTCATACTAATAAACTCATCTTCTGTCATTCAGTTCAAGTTAATGTGTGATTATCTGCTAAGAAGTAAATTGATAAAACTAAAGACTTGACAGGTTGGAGAAAACGTGAAGCAAAGTAATTTATTAACACAAATCTTCAGGACTAATCATCCAGAGCTGCACTTGTTTAAGTCTGTGAGGAGGAAAATTTCTTCAGAAACATAGAAAAGATTTTATTTCAAGTTGATTTTCTCTTGATTTTTTTTTATTTGTGTTTCTTTTTCTCCAGATTCTCAGCCAGCAGCGTCTCTCACAGTCAGTCCTGACAGAGAGAAACTTTTCACTAAAGAGAAAATCCAACTAGACTGCAAAGAAAACTCTGCTGACTGGAGAGTGATGAGATTTAGACAATCATACTACAAACCAGATTTATCAGACTGCTCCAAGTGGGGAACAATGACTGGATCCTCATGTACCTTCATCAGTCCCCAGTACCACAGAGCAGTGTACTGGTGTGAGTCTGGATCAGGACAGTTCAGCAATGCGGTTGACCTCACTGTAAAAAGTAGGTTAATTTAAAAGTCTTTATCTTCTGACTTTAAAGGTTGATGCCATGTTGCCCATCTTAATAGATGATTGTTAGCTTCAGCTTCTTAATTTCATGTTGGCGAACATCATAATCATCTTGATACTGTTACACAACCTGATTATCATTTTTATTTTTTTGGTTAGCATGTATGTTTCAATTTTAAAATAGCTGAGTGGGCCCTTCCATATTGTTGGAAATATGTTATCTGAAAAATGCTCGCAATGTGGCGTGCTGTGGTGGCGCGACCCATGTTTGGATGCCTTGAGTCCTCGACACAGCCGTCGCAGGTTTGATTCCCGAACCCGACGATATTTGCCGCATGCATTCCCCCTCTCGTTTCCCCCTTTCCTGTCAGGCTACTTTCATAGAAGGGACACTAGAGACCACAAAAACCTCCTGGAGGGAAAAAAAATAATAAAAAATGCTCGCAATGTGACTCTAGCAGAAAAATAAACAATTTAACTGTTTCTCTTTCCAACAGCTCCTCCAAGGCCAGTCCTGACTGTGTCTCCATCATGGTTGAGTCCTGGAGCCTCAGTGAATCTGAGCTGTGAGGTTAAACCTTCATCTGCAGGATGGAGGTTCTACTGGTATAAAGTTGTTATTGATCCTTCAAAGAACAACTACAGATATGATTCACTGTCTGGTAGCATCAATGGGACTGTAGAGAACTACTCCATCATTCATGGACAGAAACACACAGCAGGATTTGCTTGTAGAGCTGGAAGAGGAAACCCAGAGGATTTTACATATTATAGTCGACCAAAGTTCATCTTGTCTAAAGGTCAGTGTGATTCTGTTCTACCACTAATCTTGTCATTGACCAACCTGACATCCCATTGATCATATTTTTGAGTTTTTGCTGCACATAAGTTTGTAAAATTACATTGTATGATTAAAGATTTAGTTTATCAAAGACAATTTTATCCAGTGGTGAAAATAGATTTAATTTCCTTTCATAATAGCTGGACAATAAATCATTAACAGTATATATTGCAAAAGACAAAGTCAATATCAATAAATAATACATCGGATAGAATATTAAATAATTTCACTGAACTCTGATCCAGAACCCCAAAGCATTCTGGGAGATGTAGGCAGAGGAAAGGGCTTTACTGCTCAACCTCTCATGGTGAACGAACTCACTCGCTCCTTGGTTACCTAGCAACAACCGGTTGAGTAACATGCCTCATAAAATACATTATAATAAAAAACTAAGGAGAGGAGTAATACAAATTTAACATAAAGGTCACCTTGCCAGTCTTTCTGTCTTTAGAATATTAAAACAAAGAAAAATAAGCAGCAATTATTGATTATTGACTGATGTGAAACTTTATATTCTCTTAAGTTTTCAGCCATTTCGTCCATCCAAAAGCAGAAACGCCCAGACTTCACTCCGCCAGTGGAGAAACATAAACCCTCCAATGTGTCCTGGGAGGAAAACCTGACCCCTCAGGGTTAGGGGTCAGGATCTTGACCCCTCAGGTTTAGGGGTCAGGATCTTGACCCCTCAGGTTTAGGGTTCAGGACCCCTCCTGGACGTCTGATCAGGCGTCCAATTCAGATGCCCGACATTTGATTTTATCTGAAAAAAATATAAAAACTGCAGGAAGAATGAAAAAGAGGAGATATTGATGGGATAATTACTGGAAATGCTTTAAAACATAATACAGTTGCTGTATTTTTTTGTTCATGATCAACTATCAATGTGTGTTTAAAGGCTTTTGTTCAGGGAATTAGATAAACAGCTGGATGGCTGAGACTAAGACTGTTCAAAACCACTGAGGTGAGAAGTGAGGAACAAATACATCAAACACACAGATATGTCTGAGATAAAGAGATTTTTCCACTTTTCATAAGAATAATGTTGCAAAAATGTTACAAAAAATGTTTTAATCTGAAGAAAGAAAAAAAGATTTGATTTAAGATTTTCCTTTTCATCTGTTTGTGTTGATTCTTTTCTCCATGTTGTTTTTCAGATCCTCATCCAGCAGCGTCTCTCTCAGTGAGTCCTGACAGAGATCAACACTTCACCTCTGAGTCTGTGACCCTGAACTGTGGAGGAAACTCTGCTGAGTGGAGGGTGATGGGGTTTAAGGAATCAGATAATCTGTTATACATCGAAACCTGCTTCACCTGGAGGTCAATGACTGGATCTTCATGTACCTTCAGCAGAACCTTGTCCGATAAAATAGTTCTCTGGTGTGAGTCTGGATCAGGAGAGTTCAGCAATGCCGTCAACATCACTTTTCAAAGTATGTTATTATTTGTGGCCTTTCTCATAAAATTAACTGCTCCATGTTTCAAAAACTAAAAGTAAACATATAAATAATTTGAAAGTGAATGAGAATCTTTTCAGAAAGCCTAATTTAAATTTAATTAGATGATCACAGAAGAAGAAAATATTTGTTTAGAATAATTATAAATAACTCAGAACCTCTCAGAATCGTTTTAAAGATCAGATAATAAATTATATCCAAACTTTGAAAACATTTGTGGATTTCCAGTTCTTGGAATCGTTGCGCTCATTTATACATTTAATTTATCAAGACTTTTCAAAATGTAACATTTATATTTTGATTACATTTTTATTCTACTGGAGAAATCTCAATATTTGTTTTCTCTTTCAACACAGTTTAAGCAAGTCTGTACTTTTAAATTCAAGTTATTTCTCTTCATCATCAAAACTGTGTGGTCTATACTTTCTGTTACATTCATTGAACATTGTGGGGAAAAACATAAAATGTCAAACAAAATGTATGTTCAGTTCATTCTCCATAACTTTCTCTAATTGTCTCCAGCAGCTGATTTCTGACTGAAGCTTCATTTTCTCTGACTGGTTTACAGATGAAGATCTTCTCCTGGTGAGACCCGTCCATCCTGTGACTGAAGGAGCTTCTGTCACTCTGAGCTGCAGACGGAGAGGAGAAAACAAACTTTCTAATGTGACTTTCTATCACAATGATAAACTGATCCTAAATAACAACAGAGGAGAGCTGAATATCTCTGTAGTGTCTCAGTCAGACGAAGGTTTCTACAAGTGTGAACATTCAGGAACAGTTTCACCTCAGAGCTGGATGACTGTTAAAGGTGAGCATAACATTGTACATATTTTAATGATGAGATGAATAATTGTTGCCCTGCGACAGACTGGCGACCTGTCCAGGGTGAACCCCGCCTCTCGCCCGGAACGCAGCTGGAGATAGGCACCAGCAACTCCCGACCCCGTTAGGGAGAAGGGTGACGGAAAATGGATGGATGGATGGATGAATAATTGTGAAAACCTAGACTCATGTAGATATGTTTTCTTAATTTACAGCAGCTGTTTCAAAACAGAGCAGCTCTTTGTTTCCTGTGATGTGGGTCGTCGGACCCGTCTGTGGAATCGTCCTCGTTGTTCTCCTGCTGCTTCTGAGTCGCTTCCTCGGGCTCAAAGGTCAGACTTGCATCTTCTAATGACCTATAGTCATGCTGTCATGCTGACATCAATCTCCTGTTGAAAACCAAAAAAAAAATAAACATCTTTGAATATCTCATCATGTTTCTATAAATACATTTTTCAGATCCTGTTTTCTTCATGTCTGTAAAACTCTTTCATTTGCTCTCATCGACACAAAAAGTATTTTTACAATGCATTTAATTTTCATGTTTTATTTTGTTTTTTTTTTCAATGTATATTGTGTTTGTTTGTTCGGTCGGCCCGGTCAGCGACCAGAGGCTTTGGCTCCGACACAAATCACACAGGCAGCCAAAATGAAGCTAATGAGTACAGCTCTCCTTCACAAGGTCAGTACTAAATACATCAGTGTCATTAGTTAATAGTATTTTTATCCACATTATGAATTGATTAGTTTCAGCAACAATTTTAACGTTTGTTTAGCTTTCAGTGACTGAATTATGAAATAAATACTAAGCTCGATTTCATTTGTATATAATGTTCAACTGTTCAATTCTACTTAAAAAAAAAAAAGCCAAACTGGAACAAATTGTATTGGTATGATTGTGACAGGAGATCATTTGCATCTTATTTGTTGACTTCAGGTACATGTAACCTGTATGACTCAGTGAGGCCCTCTGACGACCCTGTAAATGGTGAAGTTTACCTGCTTAAACACTGAAACATTCAACACAAGGCTGAAAACAGGCCAATTCCACGTGACTGAATTTGCGTCTCGATGTTTTTCAGGCGCAAACGACGACCAACACGTCACCTACTCCCTCCTGGAATTTAAAAACTCCGGAAACAAGAGTGAGTTCCTCCATTGTCGAGGGGTTAATGTCTTCTGAGAGGACTGTTTTTGTTTTTTTGTTTTTTTTTTTCTTGAAAAGCATAAATACACTTTTTTGTCTTTGGTATTTATAAACATAACTTGTATGTCTCATTTTTCAGGGGACAATCGTGCACCAGAGGAGGGCGCCGTTTATTCTGATGTGAGAGCAGGAGCTGCAGGTACAATCAGCAAAAACATTAACTATTGGACGTCATCTGTTAGAAATGATCAGAAATACTCATATAAAGCCTTCATAAATTGTTAGTGTGGACTACAGGATCAGATTCAACATCTTTCATCAACTTTATGCTAGTTTGAACTCGGAGATATTTCAGCTTGTTTGGAAACAGTCGTGTTTATCAGTCTTACGCTATGTACTAAAGAGTATGTCATCATCTTTACATGATGGGTGCATTCACATCACCCCAGTTTAATCCGCTTCAATAAAACTCTAGTTTATTTGTGTAGTAAGTCCGGTTTGTTTAGGGGAGTCTGAATGACCAATCAAACTCTGATGAGGAGCAAAACAGTGAACTTAAAATCTAAGACTCGGTTCAGTTGAGGTAAACTTTGTTCGAATCCATATGTGGACGCAAGCGGACCGAAGGCAGCACCAAAAGCAGGAACTGAAATACAGCGCAGGGCATTCTGGGTAAATAGAACCAAAACAAACGTGAAAGTCTACTCCTCGTTACCACTAACATCTGACCCTACTTCATTTTTTATTGCATTTTGCGAAGAAGGAAGTGCACTCATGTCTTCTTCTGAAGTCTTCCTGTCATTTCCTTCAGTAGCTCTGGGTGCGGCGCCACCACAGGCGAGGGGTTGTAAAGGTTTTTCAAAGGGTTTAGGTTGTTTGACATAGTGCAGCGTGAAAGCAAACCGCACCAGCTGAAAACGTTTCACTTTTGTCCCTAATCAAATTGTCTACCAGACTATCAGGTGTGAAAATAGCCTGTATATTAATGGTTCTGTTGGATGAAACCATCCAGATCATCTGTCACAACCAAAACACTTAATAAAGATAGGAAATGTATTTGCTTTTGGCATTTTAAATGGATTATTGGTTGATTATTTATAAGGCTCAAACAAAATGCTATCTATATGGCTTAGATATATTTCATATTTGTCCTAGTCCATGTAACTGTCTTGATTTTTCTCTGCATTTACAGGAAGGTCCAGTCCAGCAGCAGCCGATGCAGCCATTTACTCTGAAGTGAAATCGACCTCTGGATACTGATGATGCTGAATGTTGATGGGATTTTGTTCCAGAAGATATTCTTGATATTTACGTTATATGTATCTCGGTGTATGTTTTAAAATAATGTCAACTGAGATATGATGTAAATATGAAGACGAGATGTATAGTTGCACATTTTAAATGTTAGCTAACATTTTAGCGCCACATTTTAAATGTTAGATAACATTTTAGCTCTACATTTTAAATGTCAGCTAACATTTCAGGGCTAACATTTAAGCTCAATTAATTGAGCTCAATTACAATTAACAAGCGAAAGAGCTAACGTCTTAGCTTTTCAGCTTGTTAAAAGTGTGAGCTTTTAAAGCTAAGAAATTAGCTTTAAAAGGCTAACTAACATTTTTAAAGCTAAAATGTTGGCGCTAATTGATTCTAGCCTCTGATGTGATTTGCAAGCTGTTGACAAAGGGAGGTCAGTTGGAGTATTTTGAAGAAGCAGTAAATTTGGGTTTGATCATCTTATCTGTGGTGGAAAACAAAACTTTGGCATTATTTTCGTGACTGTTAATTATTTTTGGTGAACTGTGCGTTTCTTGAATTTCTGACAGCACAATTGAGTATATCAAGCTGTGTGTGCTTTGCGGAGGAGTCGATTGTCCGTTTGTTTCTCCTCCATTTCCCCTCTGCTTTTCCTGGAAGTTTCTGTCAAATTCCTTGATGCCTTTGGTTTCCCAGCGCCGTACTCGTTTATTAAAAACTTTTTTTGGAGAATAGCGGAGCTATTTGTTGTTCCCGTTCGTTGAAACAGCGACTGACCATTGAATCACAGCGATCAGGTAAAACAACAGAGGAATTTTGGTTAAAAACGCCGAAGGGGTCAGACGGCGCCAAGAAGAACCTGATTATGCTAACGCCACTGCCAGGTTCTCTTTCCAGTTGTGAAAATGTGTGTATATCACTGAAATTATGGAGAAAGAAAAAAAACAACCTAATTTAAACATATCAAATAATCTGAGTGATGATGTACGTTCTTATTGAGCAACAAAATATATTTAATTCAAAACAGAAAATTAAAATGGGAATACTAAATTGTAAAGTTTACTACATACTACATAATAATAATATAATTTCATTATCTGACAAACTAAAATATGGAGACTTTGAAAACAAAAGGTAATAACTTTACGTGTCGTTGCTAACCACACTGTAGTGTCTCTTTTTAAAGTAACCACAGTGTTTACCTCATTTAAATAACCACAGTAAAGCCTCATGTCTCATGTGAGACACTTTTACAAATGATATATTTCTTATTGCAAATTTTTTTTTTTACAAACTTATGTTTTTGTAACACCCTTTAATAAAAACATGCAGTTTGTGTGCCGGAGGCTGAACAAGCAGGTTGTATTTGCGGTGGCAAAGAAAAGAAAGTATTGGCCAAAAACAGGAAATGTTAGAAACACAGTTTCCTCAAAATAAGGAACCACGAGTGAGGATGTTCTGTGGTTCTATTTTCCGCTCATTCCGCGACTTTCAGCCTTTCTCTTGTGACCAACATCTGAATTTCTGGGGCTCACAGAGGAGCAGAAACATTTTTTATTTCTGAATTTAAACATTGACCTCACGTTGCTCTGTGTACTGGCCATATTGTGTAAGTCCATTACATCTTCTGTTTGAATCGCGTCGGCAAAATCATCTTCAAATGTTTGGACGTTAGTCGCCGTGGCCAACAGAGACGTGAAACGTTGGATGTTGGTTGGTTGTTTGGTTTGCTGCAGACGGTTTTAACACAGAATTTGTGTTTAATACCTTCACAGTTTGGGTCTGGTCAGAAACTTCTTTATCATAAGTGCCTGTACAGAATATTTAGACGTTGAGCTTATTTAACATATAGAAAGCCAGGTCATTACTTCTATAGTAATAAATGTTTCTGAAGACAGAAATAAGGATTTTTGAAGGTTTTACACCACTTGCTTTTGAAATTGCAGATGTTGACCATTTCCTGTAGTTTTTCTCCAGTTTTGCACTGTAGCGTCTGCAGGATTTTGGCCCATTCCTCCACACAAATCATCCCTAGATCAGCCAGGCTTCTGGTCTGTTGAGAAGAAACATGGAGTTTGAGCTCCTCCAAAGGTCATCAGGTTTAGGTCTGGAGACTGGCAAGGCCACTCCAGAAACTTGATATGCTTCTTATCATTGGCTGTATGCTTCAAGGTCAAGACCCAGCCACGACCCTGGTTCAGTGCTCTTACCCAGGTTGAGGAATCAGCTCAGAACCGCTGGTTCCGAGGTTACTGTGGGTAATACACCATGTGTTGCGAGATTTTGGGGAACAACCTCCTTCCCTTTCTTTAGGATCATTGATAGGCCAGCAGGTGAAGCCTTGCATGGAGCCCCAAGTCCAAGGGAGACTGACAGTCATGTTGAGCTTCTTCCATTTTCTAATATTTGCTACAACAATTGATCTTTTTCTACCAAACTACTTGGAAATTGCCCCGCTGCCTTTTCCAGCTCTGTGGATGTCTGCAATTTTGTCTTTGGACGGCTCTTTGGTCTCAGCCATGTTAGTAGTTGGAGTCTTACCGACTGTGTGGGGACGACAGGAGTCTTTATGCAGCCAACGACCTCAAGCAGGTGCTATGAATTTAGAATATTAAGTGGAGTGGAGCTGAACGTTTTAGAGGTCACCTCTGAGGGCCAGAATATTTGCTGATTGGCAGGTGTTCAAATACTAGTTTTCCTCTGTGTACATATGCAAGAAAAAAACCCAAAACATGTCATTATAACTTTTTCCAACAGCATTAGTGTCCACCCTGACTGTGTCTCCGTCATGGTTGAGTCCTGGAGCCTCAGTGACTCTGAGCTGTGACGTTGATCCTCCGTCTGCAGATTGGAGGTTCTACTGGTATCAAGCTGTTCCTGACCGGTTGGAAGATGTGCAAAATAAAGGCTCCAAAAAATAGAGAAAAAGACAAGACAAAAACAGAGAAAAATAATTTCTGCCTTCACCAAGAGCTGGAAAAAGGTGTGAATTTCGTCAGCGTTCTCAGAAGTCCACTCTGAGTCAGGTTCTATTCTGTCTATTCTTTCCAGGGAAAGTACAGAGCAAACAACAAGTCACTTTTATTAGAACCAAGTTAGAATCTTGCCCCAGAAAGCTTCGATCCTCCTGTAAGACCGTTTTTCAAATAATATTTTTCTTATGGCCTGAAATGTTTTTTTTACAAAATCTCACCAGCTCATGTTCTAGTAACACTTTGATGAAAAACATGCAGTGTGTGTGCAGGCTGCTAAATACGCTGCTTGTGTTTGTGGTGGCAAAGAAAGGAAATTACCAGTGAAAACAGGAACTGTAGGTCAGAAACATTAATAGTTTCTTCAAAAGAAGGAAGCACAAAGACGGATGCTCTGTGGTGACGATCCTCGACAATTTTCCACTCATTCCGCGAGTTTCAGCCTTTCTCTTGTGACCAACATCTGAATTTCTGGGGCTCTCAGAGGAGCAGAAACGTGAGCAGAAACATGGACCTCACGTTGCTCTGTGTACTGGCCATATTGTGTAAGTCCATTACCTCTTCTGTTTGAATCGTGTCGGTAAAATCATCTTCAAATGTTTGGACGTTAGTCGCCGTGGGCAACAGAGACGTGAAACGTTGGATGTTGGTTGGTTGTTTGGTTTGCTGCAGAAGGTTTTAACACATAATTTGTGTTTAATATCATCACAGTTTTTGTCTGGTCAGAAACTTCTTTATCACAAGTGCAGCTTATTTAACGTATAGAAAGCCAGGTCATTATATCTACAGTAATAAATGTTTCTGAAGACAGAAAAAAGGATTTTTGTAGGTTTTAAACCACTTGCTTTTGCCAAAAATAAAAACCAAAAAACCATTTGAAATGACCAAAAATCATTGCTCAGTCTTCATTCAGATATAACATGCTTATCATTTGAACTAATTGATTTTTTTAAAATAAGTCTGGTTCCTCTGTCATACTTGACTGCAAGTTGACGTGAGGAAATGAGAACAAACTGACGACGATATTTTTGGCATCTTCATCAGAGGAGCTGTAATCTAAATGTTCATCTATAACTTGCAGCTCTGAAACTTTGTCTCCCAAATTAGTCTCACTTCCTCGCATATCTTGCACATTAAACTTTATTGTGCAACATAAATGATAAAGGCACCTTATCAGATACCTTTATAATTCATTAGGGACATGGAGGACGGGGTGAATTGCAGATCGACTCAGAGAGGAGAGAAAACCATGCAATGTCATAAACTGACATGGTTGGTGTGTGTGTGGGCGTGTGTGTGCGTGTGTTTAACTCACAGTAACTGATTACTCTAGTGCAGTTTTATTCCTCCACTGATTGCAGATCAGATTCCTAAAATGCTCCTTTACACCAACACTGCTGGATCCGAAACACATTTAACAACATGTATTTCAACATTATGAAACGCCTTTCATAAGGTTGAGACACCTTCTGAACGGTGTTTCATAAGGCATTGTGAAACACTTCTGCAAATGCAAACGCAATACATTCTGCAGAAGTCTTGCTTACTTCTGCAGAATGTTTGGCAGATGTGTGCAACACGTTTTACGGCATGTTTCTGCACAGCGACTTTGTTTGTTTCACAACTAGCAAAATTTCCATCTGTGCTTTAGTTCTCAGTCTTCTCCTCTGCTGGGAATCTCGGCTGGTATTTTGGCCCATTCTTCCTGACTCACCCGGTGTAACCGAGTGAAGTTCTGCAGGTGGTTCTTTCCTTCCACCTTTTCATTTTTACACAACGCGTCTGTGTGGAACTGAAATCAGATTTCTGTGATTTCTTTGAAAACATTGAGAACGAGGGAAGTTTGAGCTGCAATTCACTTTATATATGACCGTCCAGGTTTTTGTCAATTGGGAAGAAAGAGACGGATTAAAATATTTAAACGATATTTTATGCTGAATGCTCTTTTATCGCGATGGAATCTTATTTCTGCAGTGCACCAGTCTCTCCTGCAGTAAAACAGACAAAGCATGATGCTGCTGCCTCTGTGCTTGACAGTTAGTTTGGTATTTTAAAATCACTGTGGATGATGAAAATATTTAACCAATTTTATCCAGCATCCTTACAAGGTCTTAATCCAGTTTAATCTTTGGTGAAAATTTCCTAAATGAACCAGGAGTGAAGAAAGCGAAGGCTCTGTGTGTCCTGGAAAAATAACACTAAAAGTTATAGATATCAGAGAGATTTTAGCCCCTTCTTCAGGTGCTGATGAACACACGCAAATACATGCAATATTCCTGTGTGTTTCAATATATCTTGCCATTTTGTACAGTTCATAGGACATCTGGAGATGAGAATCTACGGTCAACAGAACCAGAGTCAGTCCTGACTGTGTCTCCATCATGGTTGAGTCCTGGAGCCTCAGTGACTCTGAGCTGTGAGATTAAACCTTCATCTGCAGGATGGAGGTTCTACTGGTATCAAGCTGTTCCTGATCTAGCAAAGAACAACTACAGATATGAGTTTGTGCCTGATGTCATCCAAAGGACTGTAGAGAAATCCTTTATGATTCGTGGACAGAATCACACAGCAGGATTTGCATGCAGAGCTGGAAGAGGAAACCCAGAGAATTTGACTGATTACAGTGAACCAAAGTTCGTCTGGTCTGCAGGTCAGTGTGATTAAATGTGATAATCTGTACGTTTGACTGTCGTTCAAACAAATTCTCATTCTGTCTGAGAATGCACTTTAATTTATGTTTAAAGAATTGAAAAGCCCCCCCCCCCAAAAAAAAGAAGAAAAACAAAATTGATTGAGAAAAATAAGTTCAATGAATAAAATCCAGATAGTGATCGGACAAGATGCAGAAATAGAGAATTGCTTCTTTAAATATAGATTTCTCCATCTAATGAATATGTTTTGTTGATTACACTCATGATTAACTGAACAGTACATTTCATCTGTCGAAATCTACAAGGTAACCTCAAACAGGAAGAAATCCTGTCAAGCACAAAAACGCAGATTTTATTGTCTGTTGTCTTTTTCTTCATCTCATTTGGTCTCTTTTTTTTCTTTTTTTTTTGTCCTTCTCGTGATTCAGATTCTCACCCAGCAGCGTCTCTCACAGCGAGCCCTGAGAGAGAGAAGCTTTTTACTATCGATGAAATTCAACTGAATTGTAAAGGAAGCTCTGCTGACTGGAGAGTGAAGAGATTTAGACAATCATACTTTGAGCCAGATTTATCAGACTGCTCCAGCTGGGGAACAATGACTGGATCCTCATGTACCTTCATCAGCCCCCAGTACCACAGAGCAGTGTACTGGTGTGAGTCTGGATCAGGACAGTTCAGCAATGCAGTCGACCTCACTGTAAACAGTAGGTTAATTTACATGTTGGTCTGACCTCCTGAGTTTTTGTTCATGTCAGTTCCTGATGTTTTGTAGCTTCTGCTTTGAGTTTTGCTTCATGTTGAGGACTTACATAATGAGTTTGATGACATTTCATGGCCTTCAATGTTTTTAATTTAAAATGATAGCACCCATGTTTTCCTTTTAAGAATCTGAGTCTTTTCTTTTCCAACCTCATTTTAGTTGTTATTTTTTCGTACAATTTGAAGACATTGCAGCTGCTCAGGCGCTTGCAATGTCACATGTTTGCATTGTACGTGTTATCTAATTTCTAAGAAAAGGAGCACTTAAACATCTTCATCTTAGGTGCATGGCCACTGTGAGAGACATAATCTAAAAAAAACTAAAAAACAAAAAAACAGATCACGATGATTTTTTTTTTTTTTTTTAATTTAATTGAATTGTGTGTTACTGCTGCAAATGAACACCTTTGAAATTCAATGCTAATATTTGGTCCAGTATTCTTTGTTTGCAATTGCAGATGTTGACCATTTCCTGTAGTTTTTCTCCAGTTTTGCACTGTAGCGTCTGCAGGATTTTGGCCCATTCCTCCACACAGATCATCCCTAGATCAGCCAGAAGGTCTGTTGATGAGAAATGGGAAGTTTGAGCTCCTCCAAAGGTCATCAGGTTTAGGTCTGGAGACTGGCAAGGCCACTCCAGAAACTTGATATGCTTCTTATCATTGGCTGTATGCTTCAAGGTCAAGACCCAGCCACGACCCTGGTTCAGTGCTCTTACCCAGGTTGAGGAATCAGCTCAGAACCGCTGGTTCCGAGGTTACTGTGGGTAATACACCATGTGTTGCGAGATTTTGGGGAACAACCTCCTTCCCTTTCTTTAGGATCATTGATAGGCCAGCAGGTGAAGCCTTGCATGGAGCCCCAGTCCAAGGGAGACTGACAGTCATGTTGAGCTTCTTCCATTTTCTAATATTTGCTACAACAGTTGATCTTTATACACCAAACTGCTTGGAAATTGCCCCGCTGCCTTTTCCAGCTCTGTGGATGTCTGCAATTTTGTCTTTGGACGGCTCTTTGGTCTTCGCCATGTTAGTAGTTGGAGTCTTACCGACTGTGTGGGGACGACAGGAGTCTTTATGCAGCCAACGACCTCAAGCAGGTGCTATGAATTTAGAATATTAAGTGGAGCTGAACGTTTTAGAGGTCACCTCTGAGGGCCAGAATATTTGCTGATTGGCAGGTGTTCAAATACTAGTTTTCCTCTGTGTATGTATGCAAGAAAAAACAACAACATGTCATTATATCTTTTTCCAACAGCATTAGTGTCCACCCTGACTGTGTCTCCGTCATGGTTGAGTCCTGGAGCCTCAGTGACTCTGAACTGTGAGGTTAAACCTTCATCTGCAGGATGGAGGTTCTACTGGTATCAAACTGTTCCTGATTTAGCAAATAACAACTACAGATATGAGCTGCTGCCTGGTAGCATCAATGGGACTGTAGAGAAATCCTTCATCATTCCTGGACAGAAACACAAGCAGGATTTGCATGTAGAGCTGGAAGAGGAAACCCAGAGGATTTCAGTGATTACAGTGAACCAAAGTTCATCTGGTCATCAGGTCAGTTCTGTTTATGCTCCACCAGTTAACATGTGATGTTATTTCTCAACCAGATATCCAACGTACAACTGATCCTCCATTTGAGGAGTGAATAGTGTGAAAGTCACTGGAGATTCCATAAAAATAATTCAGTTCCAAAACATTTTTTATTTTTACTTTAAATGACAATCTATCAATGTTAGTTTAAGACAAAAACTAACATTGATAGTTAGTTTTTGGCAGTTGAGACTGACAGTTGAAAAATACTGATGGGTTTAAAAACAAATAAATGAAAATACCAGTCTATGTTATGAACAACAAAAAAGACATACTGGTCTATTTTGTTAGATAGCTATGATGCAATAGCTTCACACCAGGTGATAATCTGAACAAATAAGGGCAGCATTTGAATTAAGATGTGGCTATTTGCACTGACTCTTTTCTCCATGTTGTTTTTCAGATCCTCATCCAGCAGCGTCTCTCTCAGTGAGTCCTGACAGAGATCAACACTTCGCCTCTGAGTCTGTGACACTGAACTGTGGAGGAAACTCTGCTGAGTGGAAATTGAAGATGATGACTGGATTCAGATTATCATCATTCCCTGGAGTATGCTCCAGGCCATCAAGACCTCGATTTTCATGTACCTTCACCAGCTATAAGACCGATAACACAGTGTACTGGTGCGAGTCTGGATCAGGAGAGTTCAGCAACGCAGTCAACATCACTTTTCAAAGTATGTGTGACGTTGGTTGCAAATTAAACACAGTTTAAAGCCCACGGGCATAAATAGTCAGTGTATTTTATTGTACAGAAACGACCACACTCAAACCAGAAGTCTATGCTGGTCCTGGAAACGTTACAGCTGAAAAACATAGTTAAAATCTAATTAAATAAAGTCTGACTGCTTGGGAGAGGAGTAATAAAGAAAACACAAATATGACTATATTTAGTTATATACACCTGAGTGTTCCCTAACACTATTTACAAAAATCGCTGGTGAATAAAGCAAAGAAAAGAAAAACTCCCCTCAATGTCGATAAAACAGCTGGGAACCAACGGACGGCACAGGTTCTTTTGTTTCACAAACAAGGCATAGGGCTGGACAATAAAAACTCCCCTTCCTTAGACAAAAACCAAAAAAAAAAACAAAAAAAAAGAAAATGCTTTGATCAGTAATAACTACCCAGAAAAGAAATTCTAAACCTATACTAAGACTACTTGCTTTTAAATGTAAATGTTCATTACCTGTCTCCCTAATAAACCAGCTGCGCTCCAACACAGCCTCTTACTTATATTGGGAAGAGGAAGAGTGCGCAGCAACATACTTCCCGGACAATGTGCCCCGGCTACATATGTTGTCATTTTTCATTTATTTTAACAAGTTTATCATTTCGTAAAATAAAACAAAACATTTTCTTCCTGTTTTGTCTTAGATTGAAATTAAATTAGGTTGTTTTGAAAAGCCGCTGCCTCATTTATGTTGAGGCATAAATTTAAATATCACAACACAAATTATGGCCAAACTTTGAAATCACCATGGATTTTAATTCCAACCAGTTTTGGAATTGCAACCTGAACTTTCACAATTAAATTAGTGAAGTTCATGGAGTGGCCCTGTGAGTGAGCCGCTCCCTGATCAACAAATTGATTTCTGTCAGAAACTTAATTTCCTTTGACTGGTTTTCAGCGAGAGAGCTTCTCCTGGTGAGCCCCGTCCATCCTGTGAGTGAAGGAGCTTCTGTCACTCTGAGCTGCAGACGGAGAAGGGAAAACAAACTTTCTAATGTGACTTTTTATCATAATGACAAACTGATCCAAGATGACAGCAGAGGAGAGCTGAAGATCTCTGCAGTGTCTCAGTCAGATGAAGGTTTCTACAGGTGTGAACACTCAGGAAAAGTTTCAACTTGGAGCTGGATGACTGTTAAAGGTGAGCAGAGATTCAATATTTTAATAATTTAATGAAGTTTATCATAATGTGTGGGAAAGTGATCTTGTTTTTGTGTATCCTCTGATCATTTTCAGCTGCTAAACCAGGAAGCTCTTTGTTTCCTGTGCTGTTGGTCGTTGGATCAGTGATTGGAGTCGTTCTCTTCATTCTCCTGTTGCTGCTCTGTCGGTTCAGACAGACCAAAGGTGAGAGAGAACCTGAAGTAGTGAGGTTCTAAATACAGTAAATATTTAGTGTGTAGTGTATGGAGTCATAAACTGAAACATCATGGAGTCATTAACTGAAACAGCAAAAACCAAGACAAGTGATTGAAAATAATTATTGACTTTAATGCATCTTTTGCATTAAATGGCAATATTTAATTATAATAATGTATTTCAACTGAAGCATATTTAGTTTGACAACTGAATCAATGAGTGAACAAATAAGTGAAGTAAAGCGATCAAATCAGATGATCTAACTTTTATTTAGTTTAGCGCTCACTTATTTGAGCTCTAAACCTGATGCAGGTCCGTTGTAGCTAAAGCTAGCTTTAGAGTCCAAAGGTTTCTTTAACCTTTAACCAGCGCAAACTGGAATTATGAGAAGTAAATAAATTGAATGTAACAACATTCAATTAAAATGAGCATAATCCACAACCACACAATTGAACAACAAATGTCATCATTGTTTGTACATGCAGAGTTTTTCATACATATTTATTTAGGAAGGACATTGCATAAAATAAAAATGTCTCTTTTGTGAAAAGGTCCTGGAAGAGTGGAGACTGTCTACCAGGATGAGCAGCAGCAGCCAGTGTACTCCTCTCTCCTCCATGGTCAGTGTCCCACTTTGCTCTCAATGTTTCTACACATTTTTAACATAAATTACATACATGTTTTTTTACCTTTAATGTTTATTCTGAAAAAAAAGAGGCTCTTTGGTTTGACTTTTATTTAGTTTTATGATATAACAAAAAACATGTATTTAATAAAATAATAAGATAAAATATATATGTTATTTTTATTTCAACTAATGAGATTGTCTTTGTAGACAAGGGAATAATATGATGCCTGAATATTATTTTGAAATGTCCTTCTGTCCAGCCTTAAGAAGCTGATCTTAGTCACAAAAAACACAATAAATGTCATTTTTTTGGTTTTCAACCAAGTTAACATGAATTAAATAAGTATAGTTGAAGCTGGTATTTTTCAGTCATATGTAGCTGGTAATTTCAATATAACTTAAAAGACATTTCAGTCTTAGCTGTTCTGATGACAATCAACATGTTGAACCACAATGCAGCTTGGTTTCTACAGCAGTAATAAAGTTTCCCCTCCATTGATTGGATTCATGATATACATTTTTAAAACTTGTTTTTTTTTAATAACATCCATCTATTTGAAACAATAATTTGGATAAAATGAATTGAAGTTAGATATGTAAAAATGCAGATAGCGATTGTAATGTTAACTTTCCATCAGCATCAATGACACAATGAGACTTTTTTAACTCTTCTGTGTTTATCACTGACTTATAGGAGACCTCGGTGTTTACGAAACAATCCAACAGCCTGGAAACTACGTAAATGGTACAGTATAAAGATTTATTATATAAATGCTGTTAAGATTTTCAATTATACGGCGACTTCAAACAATAAACTGAAGGACTAAATTACAGTTTCAGGTCAAGAACAATCGGATTATGCTAATGTCAGCGCCAGGTCAGATTCAGACTGAAGATTTTGTCAAGAGGAATGAATCGACAAGCTTATTGGCTCTTATGTCGTAATTGGGAAAAGAAATAAAAAATCTGCCGCTAAAACCTTTTTTTGTTTCTTTTTAGCTTATATTATGTCACATTTTATTGGACTAAGAGTTCATCTCAGGGGGCAAAATTGGTTTGGGTTAATTCATTCTTCATGGCTCTTGGCTGGGAAAAATAAAATAAAATAAAAAAATAAATAAAAATAAAAAAATTACCAAAAAATTTCTTGCATTGTTCTGTTGGAATTTTGCCCAAATCAATTTTGTTAATGAGACATGCTCTTTTCGCCTCATGAGAAAAAGTGTGTATTTTCTACCATTGCGCCACCTTCAGGTGAAAATCCCTGAATGTGAGCATCTGAGGAGCAGTGTGTTGTAATAAGTTGCAGGGCGCGGCTGCAGTATGAGTTTCAAGAACATATAATAAGAATAATGGAGAAACGTAGTAAAAACAACATGGTTCCCTGCTTTGCTTTGGCCGTCCGCTCACTTCCACGAGCTCAGAACCCAAATAAAGATATGTTGACTAAATACTGTCTTTGTGTTTTTAGTGTCTTTCTAACTACACAGCCAGCATATTCACATTAGCTATGATACAATTTTCTTCAGAGTTGTTGCTGATTCCGGTGGGGAGGAAGAGTCTGCTGTAGCTGTCTGTGTTACAGAGGCTCTGTTGTAGCTGCTGAGTGACTCTGACTTCTGTGTGCTCTACTCATGGAGGAAGCTTCTGCACAGAGTGACGTAAAATAAAGAGCAGGCAGAGAAAAACCACAAGACGACTTCATTATGACAGTTTTAGAAATGCATTATGTTGAGATGAAGTTCTAATAGGGTCTCAGTTGAATTAAGTTTTCTAGAAAGGAGACAACATTTCAGTGTTTCATTAACTGACCCACATTAGTTAACCCTTTTGCCTGGTAAATGAAAAAGGATTCAGTTCACTCCTGATGGTAAAATGAATAGAGAAAGGAGATAATCCTGGCACTTTGTTAAATACATATGAACTTTCCATACAATTCAGCCAAACTAACCTTGAAGCTCCTACTGACCCAATACATGAGTACAGTCTTTCTAGGAACTACAATTCCTAGAAAGTCATTTTCTTTGAAAAACACTGACAGCATGCATTTTTCATTTAGGAAACAAAGTTTAATAAGATAAGAATGTGTTCAAAGTATGTTTCCATGGTAAAACTTGCACTGTCATTATATCAGTAATATAAGTTGTCCTGGCTCAATGATCTTAAAAACTCATAAAGTTTGTACAGTTTGCACTTAATACCAACGTATGAAAAGAATAGTTTCTCTGAATTTTATCAGAGTTCTCAAACATCCACTAGGAGTCAGGATCTTTTGTTTCTCAAGGAAAGTACACAAAAACCAAGAAGGTTTCTGAGTTTGTTCTAATCCCTGTTCTGGGTTGCAAGATAAGTATAAGTTAGTATTCTCTCTCTGGACTTCCGAAGTATGTTCTAAATTTCAACAAGTAATGAGTACTCCACAGTTTCTGAGTAATAATAAGAACTAAATTTCTAAAATTACTAATAAACTAGAATAATGGAAAAAGTACAGGACACTTTTTAAATTTGTTCTAATTCCTTTTCTGGGTTAAATAGAGAGTTTCTAACGTGTAATGAATAAAATGGGGAATGACATAAGAAAAATGGACACATTAGAGCACATTGCAACATTCAGACAAAGACATGAGTAAAAGGCAGTGACATCACAGAGTGTATGTGCTTACTGTGTATGCACACACACAGTAAGCGCAAGTATGTGGCCATGACAACCATATAGCTCAGTGTCCCAAGAAATAGTCTGATGGTGTTATCTAAGAGCCTGTACTTGTGAGCGCCCTTCTCCACCGTCACATGAATGATAAGAGGAGCTGGTGAGGTGGGAAGGAGCGTTACGTTTACATATCTTCAACTAGATCTGAAATATGCAGCCCTTCCAAGGCCAACATGAGTTTTGGAGTCCTCAGACGGGCTGCAAGTCTCAGCAAGACTCACATCCAACTTGCGTCTCTGTTCACGTCAACAGTCTGAGTGTTTGCTCCAAAAAATAGAAATAAAGACAAGACAAAAACAGACAAAAAAAGGTGTGAATTTCGTCAGCATTCTCAGAAGTCCACTCTGAGTCAGGTTCTATTCTGTCTCAGGGAAAGTACAGAGCAAACAACAAGTCACTTTTATTAGAACCAGGTTAGAATCTTGCCCCAAACTATTTAAGCTAATTTAAATAACCACAAGAAAGCTTCGATCCTCATGTAAGACCGTTTTTCAAATGACATTCTTCTTATGGCATGAATTGTTTTTTTTTGTTTTTTTTTACAAAATCTCACCAGCTCATGTTCTAGTAACACTTTGATGAAAAACATGCAGTGTGTGTGCAGGCTGCTAAATACGCTGCTTGTGTTTGTGGTGGCAAAAAAGGAAATTATCAGTCAAAACAGGAACTGTAGGTCGGAAACATTAATAGTTTCTTCAAAAGAAGGAAGCACAAAGACGGATGCTCTGTGGTGACGACCCTCGACGATTTTCCGCTCATTCCGCGAGTTTCAGCCTTTCTCTTGTGACCAACATCTGAATTTCTGGGGCTCTCAGAGGAGCAGAAACGTTTTATTTCTGGATTTAAACATGGACCTCACGTTGCTCTGTGTACTGGCCGTATTGTGTAAGTCCATTACATCTTCTGTTTGAATCGTGTCCGTAAAATCATCTTCAAATGTTTGGACGTTAGTCGCCGTGGGCAACAGAGACGTGAAATGTTGGATGTTGGTTGTTTGGTTTGCTGCAGACGGTTTTTTTGACTTGTATTTAATATCTTCACGGTTTGGATCTGGTCAGAAACTTCTTTTTGATAAGTGTCTGAACAAAAGTTTAGACTTTCAGCATATTGAACTTGTATAGGAAGCCAAGTCATTACTTCTATAATGATAAATGTTTGATGTTACTAACAGTATTCTGCTAGAATTGAGTGTCAAACAAGATTTTTCTGTTTGGAGACATAAATAAGTTGGTCTCAAATCTGTAGGATTTTACCCCCTGCTGTTTTGGACTGACCCTCAGAATAAGTGCTGACTATCATAAATATGTTTAGAAGTAAATCCTTGGGTCCTTGTTTTTCTCTGGAGGATATTGATCATTGAAAATATAAAATAAATAAATAAATATTAGTGTCGTAGTTTGATCAATGAATTTTTACCCTGTTGGTCAATTGATCACAGATTGTTCTGGACATTTTCATTAAATATGAGAAAATTTTAGTAACTGACATCAAATGAGTGAAAAATGCCTTGTATTTTTTCAGGAACGATCAACAGAGTTATATTATTTCCCCAATGTCAGAATGATTTGAATCTTTTTGGTTATTTTCTTCAAATTTAGCATTTCTCATGAATTTTTTGGGGTTTTTTGGTAATATTGCCTGTTAAGTTTCATGGATTGAAAGTCTTTAATCCTTACAATGACTGTTTTTTTTTTTATTATTATTTATTCCAGTTTAATTGGAATAAACTGGAGGTTTCCTAAATAAAACAGGAGTAATGAGAGAAAAGGCTCTTTGTGTCCTGGAAAAATATCACTGAAATTTAATGATGTTAAAGAGAGTTTAACTTCTTCATCACATGCTGATAAATGTCGGCTTTGAGAATCTTTAAAAATATGTGTTTTATCATGTTCTGTAATTTTGTACAGCTTTGAAAGGATCTGGACACGCGAATGTGTGGTCAGCACTACCAGAGTCAGTCCTGACTGTGTCTCCATCATGGCCGAATCCTGGAGAATCAGTGACTCTGAGCTGTGAGGTTAAATCTTACAGCTCATATCCTGCAGATGCTCCATCTGCAGGATGGAGGTTCTACTGGTTTCAAGCTGTTCCTGATTTAAAGAACAACTACAGCTATGATTCACTGCTTGATGCCATCAATGGGACTGTAGAGAAATCCTTCATCATTCATGGACAGAAACACACAGCAGGATTTGCTTGTAGAGCTGGAAGAAAAAACCCACAGTATTTCACTGATTACAGTAAACCAAAGTTCATCTGGTCTACAGGTCAGTGTGATTAAATGTAATAAATCATATGCTTCACTGTCATTTAAACTAATTCCCAGTTTCACTGAAAATATAGTTTAATCTACAATGAAAGTAATGAAAAAAAAAACAACAACCAAAAAAAAAACCATTGGGATTGAAAAAAGAAGTTTAATATTTACAAACAAAAGAGTCACAGTACAGGATGGAGAAACAGTGAAGAAAACAATTACTTGTTTGAAGAAATATTTATCAATCTAGTGAATTTCTTGATTTTTTTTTTTTTTACACTCATATTAAAATAAAAGGAAAAAAATTCTGTGTAATACAAAAACACGGGTTTTATTGTCAGTTTTGTTCTTGATCTTGTTTTTCCTCGTATTCCAGATCCTCATCCAGCAGCGTCTCTCTCAGTGAGTCCTGACAGAGATCAACACTTCGCCTCTGAGTCTGTGACACTGAACTGTGGAGGAAACTCTGCTGAGTGGAGAGTGATGGAGATTATAGAAACAAACAAACCATCATTGGTATCAGATTGTTCCATCTGGGGGGAAATTACTGGCTCCTCATGCACCATTAACAGTCAGTGGGACCAGAAAGCAGTGTACTGGTGTGAATCTGGATCAGGAGAGTTCAGCAATGCCGTCAACATCAGCATATATGGTAAGTTAATAAAAATGTTATTTCATTCACTAGAGGAATTTTAGACTGAATGCAACAGGCCAGTTATTTTTTCTTCTTGTTTTGCAGATTTAATGTAAATGACCCTTTATTTAAAAACCCTCATTCTTCCATCAAAGTCAGGAAGACCGAGTTTCTGATCCAACATGATTACTTTTCGTTCAATCTGGTTCTCATAACATATATTACAAAGTCTTTGTTGTTGTTCCAGCTGCTGTTAGAAATGTTGATGAAATGTAAATATTCATTTGGCAAATTTTACAATTGAAATAAAAGATGCTGAAGACAAAATGTAAAACATCAATGATAAAAATCATGTGTTCATGTTTTTCTCTAATTCTCTCCAGCAGCTGATTTCTGACTGAAGCTTGATTTTCTCTGACTGGTTTACAGATGAAGATCTTCTCCTGGTGAGCCCCGTCCATCCTGTGACTGAAGGAGCTTCTGTCACTCTGAGCTGCAGACGGAGAGGAGAAAACAAACTTTCTAATGTGACTTTCTATCACAATGATAAACTGATCCAAAATGACAGCAGAGGAGAGCTGAATATCCCTGCAGTGTCTCAGTCAGATGAAGGTTTCTACAGGTGTGAACATTCAGGAGACGTTTCACCTGAGAGCTGGATGACTGTTAAAGGTGAGATTCTTAATACACTGATTTAAATTTGCTTTTAAACAATGAGAATACTATCATTTCTTATGTTTTATATCTCAGCTGTTTCAAGACATGCCAGCTCTTCATTTCCTGTGCTGTTGGTTGTCGGACCGGTTTGTGGAGTCGTCCTCGTTGTTCTCCTGCTGTTGCTTTGTAACGTCAAAGGTGAGATTTTCATCTCCTTCTTAAATATAGATTATGTTTCATAAATTACACTTGGGCCACTGGATAACAATCTCATGGCAGAAAGCAGAACAAAAATTTCTCTGAACATTTAATCATATGTTGAATACATAATATGTAATGGATACAGGTGTGTGAAATAAATCTATTTACTAGTAGTGCAAAGTAATAGCATAGCATTACAAAATTATTAGAATTGTACAGTTTAATCTTTTCTTTAGTTTTTCTTCAAAGTAAGCTTTGTTTAGATTTTTTGACAGGATAGTGAAAGAAAAAAATAAGCCATAATCTACAAACCTTGACTTTGTATGTCATTCAGATCAATTAGGTGATTAATGATAAACGTTTTTGCTTAATTTTCAACTTCAATTAATTACTAGGACATAATTTGTACTTCGTTATTTTTCTTCAATTTCAGGTACATGTAACCTGAATGGCTCAGTGAGGCCCTCTGACGACCCTGTAAATGGTGAAGTTTACCTGTTTAGACACTGAAACATCCAACACAAGGCTGAAAACAGGCCAATTCCACATGACTGAATTTGAGTCTCGATGTTTTTCAGGCGAAAACAACAACCAACACGTCACCTACTCCCTCCTGGAATTTAAAAACCCCAGAAACAAGAGTGAGTTCCTCCAAAATAATGTGTTTCAGAAACATTGCTTCTTAAAAAGCATGTTTATAATACTTTTTTTTTTTCCCTTTTCCCAGGTCGCCACAGTGCACCAGAGGAGGGCGCTGTTTATTCTGATGTGAGAGTGGGAGCTGCAGGTACAGTCAGTAGAAACACTGGATATAAATTGTCAGAACTTCTTTATACGTCAGACTTTCAATAGTTGTGGGTGGAGAAAACAGGTTCAGTCACTCAGATTCAACATCTTTCATTTACTTTGTCCCAGTTTGAGTTCCAAGAGGTTTCTGTTTGGAAACAGTCATGTTTATCAGTTTTAACCAATCAGAATCCTGCATGGCTTTATAGACTCAAAACATCCAGAGCATTCGACTCAACCAAAACACTTGTTTGCTTTGACGTTTTGAATTGAATATTTGTTGAGTATTTCAGGCTCAAATGCAATATCATCTTTATGGTTCAGGTCTATTTCACATTTGTCCTAGTCCATGTAACTGTCTCGATTTTTCTCTGCGTTTACAGGAAGGTCCAGTCCGGCAGCAGCCGACGCAGCCGTTTACTCTGAAGTAAAACCGACCTCTGGATACTGATGATGCTCTTTGGACTGAATGTTAGAGGGGTTTGTTAAAAACGATGTTCTCTATATGTAATTCAGATCAATAAGGTATGTGCTCAATTGAATCGCATAAAAAATAGAGTGCCAGTGGAACATTAACAATGACTTTGAAGAGCAAATGTCATTCTGATTCTTGAAACTTTTGATCCAAAACGAATCCGCAGACCCGTGTCAGAAAACAGAACTTGTGAATATTTCTCATCGGTTTCCTGTTTTTATGCTGGAAGAAGGTGGAAAATATTGATTAATATGGAAATTCAAACCAGAGTTCATATATCTACATCACCCTGCTTTGTTTGGCTGTTTGTCGTGTGGCTGCAGTGAGGGATTGTGGGTAGGATTTATGTTTGTTGTTAATCGTTTCAGCGAATTGCTTCAGCATCGTTCTGTTAGTGTGCCGGTTCCTGTCACTCTAGCTTATGTGCTTATTATGTGTTCGTTTGTGTTTAACCATCCAACAGAGTAACCACCAGTGAGAGGTAGCCATTATGAACAATGTGTGGGCTTCACTCCATTGACATCTTAAAATAAATACAATCTTTAACTCCATCAGTTCATTTTTTTTGAACTACGAGTATTGCACTTCTTCACTCTGTTGCTGTAAAGTTTGTTTTTTGCTGTTAATAAATCGACGTTGCACAACATGAAAGTGGCGTAAGTTGAATTTACTTAACTGCACTGTGGGGTTGCTGTTGACACGACTTTGTTTACGCAATTAAACTGCTGACACAGCAATTAAAATTAGCAAAATGCAGAGATTGCAACACTAATTTCAATCAGTTTCGTTCAAGCTGCACAATATTACTTTTTTTATTACATAAAAAAGTTAAGTTCCATTTACATACTGAACATAACACAGCTTTGCAGAAATTGTTGACATGAACCAATTGAACAAGTTATTTTTGAGTGTATTGAAAGGTATCGTGGTGATTTCTGAAGGCCAACAGGTTCGACTGACTTGTCTGCTTTTCTCAACAGGCTGGCAGCAGACAATCTTTCCCTTTTAGCAAAACATTCTTCCAGGACCTTGTAAACGAAACGAGAAATTTCTTGTTTGTTCAGGAACTGGCTCGTCAGTTTGCTTGTAAACCCAAAGTCACATTTTCTTGTTCGAGGATTACATTGTGTGAGCGTCTGCAGTTTCTTCATGTGCCGCTTTTGCAACAAATCAAACGTTCCCGTGCCTGGCAACATTTTGATGTCTATTAACAATAATAATAATAATAAAAACTGCACCTAGTGAAATGAGTCATGGTTTGTGATAACATGAAAACAGCACTGAAATCAACTTTTTGTCCCTCGTGACATCAGCACGGCTACAAAGTAACGCCAGCCCATCCGCGTCTCTCTCCTCTCCTGACATGTTTCCAGTTTTCCTTTTTGATCAAAAACCGACTGAGAGAAAACTCAGACCACATTCAGAATTCAGGATCTCAGAGAAATCCTTCATTTGTGTGTTTGATTTAAAGCTCCACACCAGGGGTCACCAACCTTTTTGAGACTGGGAGCTACTTCACGGGTACAGAGCAACACAAAGGGCTACTTGTTTGATACAGTCTTTATATATATATATATATAATATATATATATATATATATTATATATATATATATATATATATATATATATATATATATATATATATATAATAAATAATATAATAATTAACACCTGCAGCTATAATTAACACCTGCAGCTGTACAGCACTGAGTACCTTGAAATGTTCCTTTAAATAAAAAATAAAATAATAGTCATTGTTTTATTATCTAACCATCTGTTCTATTCGCAAAATTGTGGAAAATAAAATATCTTTTGTGCAAAAAGATATTATACACACACAGCTGTGTCAGTCTGAGGGTTGAGGTGGGGAATCCCAAAGCCCAAGTCTTATTGGTCAGTTTGCTTTTGTTTATTTCACGGCTTTGCGTTTTTCTGTCAGCTAAAAATGAACGAGTTGGGTTTGAACCTCCCGTTGTTCTAAGATCAGCCTGAGCTTCTGACAGTCTGCGCGGTTCTGGCGGGTCGCCGGTTTATTAGCTTTTTTTTTCCTGGTTTCGCGAACCGACCAGCTGACGGGTCACCCGCTGGCTGACCCCAGCAGATGTCTAAAAAATAAAGGTCCGACACAAAACTATCACTACACCTGACCTGCAAGAGCACAAGCACCTCTCCGATGCGCAAAAATCAGCACAAGCCTAAACCACAAGAGCAACGGACTTCTTTTCCAGACGATGCTGAATAATAAAGACATGAAGTGAAGCCTCCCCATGTGGTTCACGGAAAGAGGACGGTGTTGATTCCCAGGTTCAGGTGTTGCGATGCGCGCTACGAATAAGATGTTTTTGCACAATTTATTTATTTTTTCTTTACAATTTTGTTAATAGTAAATAGGGTTAAATAATAAAAACTCCAGAATTTATTCTTTTCTTTCTTTACTTAAAGGAAAATGTCAAGGCAGGCAGAGTGCAGCTGCAGGCGCTGCTGCCCTCCGATAGTTTCCTGCAGGCGCCTGCGCGCAGTTCTGAACTTTAACAGCATGAAAGAGTTTTATATGTAAAGCAATTTATTTTAAACGTTTTTATCATTTCCCTCTTTTGAACTCTAAATATAAACAAACGTCATTACTTCAATGTAAAAACATTTAATTAAATTATTTTTTGGTAGTGCTCCCTAATGATAATGGCTATTTTTAGAAGTAGCTCTGCGGGCGACTGACAAGGTCCCTGCGGGCGACCGGGGGCCCGCGGGCACCGGGTTGGTGACCCCTGCTCCACACGGCGTGGACATTTTCTACATAATGCTGCGGTGCGGGCAAATGAGGCAAAGCAGAGCGACATTTTAAGGGAACACTGCAAACTGTTACCGAATCCGTCCTCCTGTTTGTCTTTCAGACAGGGAGGACAGACATTAGTAACACTGTCTCTCTCCACATCTGTCCTCCTGCCTGTCTAAAATGTAACTAAATGAGTGTCAGGTTACTGTAAAGATTGTGTTAACCTGACTGGCAACCCTGCTGCCCGCAATTTACTGTAAATGTTACTATCTTTTTTCTTTCTTTCCTTCTTTTTTTGTTTTTTTTGTTTTTGCTACAGTGTATAGTGCCGTCTCAGCGTTTCTGTTGTGATAAAGGACTGTATATCTGCAGGACTCAGAGGAGCTGCAATGCTCTCTGTCTGGATTTAAGGATGGGCGGCACGTTGCTCTGCCTGCTGGGTGTAGTACGTAAGTAAAGCCCCTTTATTCTCCTCGAGCACTCATGAGAAATACCTGTGAGATCTTACTGAAAGCGTGAAGAAAAGACGGTTTGGGCTTTAGTCATTATTTATTTGAAGTCAGCTGGGTGTTTAGTGTTAACTCTTGCAAGCAGTTTGTGTTTATCAAGAATTCCTTCATGACTGTTCGGACTTTTAGTCTTCGGACTTATTTGGCATGTATAGAAAGTTGATTTCTATTATTATTATTCAATGTTTAGGAGGACAGAATGGAAGGGTTTTTTTTTTGTTTTTTTTTATCTACAACAAAAACAAAAGTACCCAGTTTTCCCTCAGACATAAAAGCAAAAATACCTTCATATTTGTCCTTGACTTAGGTTTTGTTTTGCTCGATATATGAAGGTAGGGAAAACCTAAACGTTAACTGCGCGTGAGAAATAACCAGCCTTGTGGCTTCTGACGTCTGATTCTACTGCTGTCGACTGTGCATGAGTGAATGAGGACCTATTGAGGACATTATGTCTCACGTTTTCATCAGAGGAGCTGTAATCTTGAGTTTTCCTCTAGAACTTGTAACGTTTTCCAAACTGGTTCCTGCTTCCTCACCTCAAAAGACACAGCAATCCTTGACGGCAGAGCCGCCGACATTGAAACATGGCTGCTCAGATACCTTCATAATCTGATGAGGAAGTGTAGGAGATTGAGTATTGCAGATCTGTCATCTTTTGAAGTTCTAACCATGCTGTAAATATACTTAATGAAATGCGTATGGCGCACAGGTCATAGAGGTCAAACAGGGCCTTTACACAGAAAGATCCTTCAATATAATAAAATAGCTTGGTTTGTGCGCGTGTGGGTGCCTGCGTGTGTGTGTGTTTAATTGGCAGGAAATGATAACAGAGCAGTTTCACTCTTTCACATATTTTATGGATGTGAAATATGTGAATCAGTTAAAGGCCACCAGCTGTCTGTAGTCAGAACTTATTAAATGCTCTCTTTGATCCACACTACTGGATTTTAATTCCATTTTAAAACACAAAGATTAGATTTGAGCTGTAACGTATTTTGTTTTTAAAAATCATCAGTAAATGTATGTACTCCTGCTGTGATTTTTTAAGATTTTTTTTGTAATTGTTTGACATCTAATAGAGTTTCAATCTTTGCTTTAGTTCTCGGTGTACTCCTCTGCCGTGGAAACCCGACAGGTAATGGTAACATCTTTATTTGAATTTTCACTCTAACATCTTCATTCTGTTCCGCCTCAACCGTTTCGGAGGCGGACTCGCTGGCTTGTTTCGGACAAAAGCCGCAACCTGAATTCCCTTGAGATGCTGCGGCGTGACCTTTAAAAAGACAGTTCATGCTCAAAAAAACAAAACAAAAAATCCCCCTCCAAAGTAGTGAGCAAACGAGTGACCAAAATTCCTCTGCAGAGATGCACACGACTCACAGAAGGTCATCGCAAACACCTGACAGCAGCCGCTGCTGCAGAGGGTGGCCCGACCAGATTGTAAGTTTAGGGAGAAATCGTTTTTTTTGCAAAGGAACTTGTGTTTTTGAGGTTCACCCAAGTCCTCAGTAGAGCTGCCGCCATTACTACAAACCCCCAAAACTGACTGATAACACTTTTTTCCCCTTAGGAAGGTCAAGATTAATTCTAAGAAAGCTGAATCTTGTCTCTCTCTCTCTTTTTTTTTTTTGTTCATTTTGTAGAGGTTTTTGTCTTCTAAATACTCACAATGTCACTCAGATCTAACAGTTGGGAAAAGCCTAAACTATTTCTCTGTCCAGCCAAATCAAGGCCTGTCCTGATTGTGTCTCCGTCGTGGTTGAGTCCTGGAGCCTCAGTGACGCTGAACTGTGAGGTTAAACCTTCATCCTCAGGATGGAGGTTCTACTGGTATCAAGTTGTTCCCGAAGTCTCCCAGAACAAATACAAATACGTGCCGGTGCCCGGCAGAGCTGACGGGACTGAAGAGGACTTCTGCAGAATCAAAGGCCAGACGCACACAGCAGCATACGCATGCAGAGCCGGACGAGGAAGCCCGGAGATTTTCACTCAGTACAGTGAAATTAAGTTTGTCTGGTCAGGAGGTCAGTGTGTGTTCTTCTTCCTCATCATTCCCTGGGTGAACTTTAATGTCTGTGGTCATTTTTGTCACGGAGACAAATGTTTCGACGGAATGAGCTGTTTTTCATTTGTGTCAAAGGTAATGAAAATGAGCAAAAAAATGCAAAGTATGACTTGTATATGAAACAAAAAGCAGATCGGAAGGGAAATTGGGAAGATATTCACAGGCTGTGCAGGGGGGGGGATCAAAGGTGGCTTTAGCCCCGCCCTTTTTATGGGCCTGGATATTCCAATTACATCTGTGGTGTCAGTTTTACCAAACTTGACTTCTCAGCTTGACTTGCTGAAGTGAAGCTGACAATAAATCGCCGCGACGTTGAAATCTGGGGAATGTGCCAGAGAAGGAGAAATCCTTCGAAACAACACAAAATGTTGACGCTTCTCTTGACACAAAACCCTTTAAGTCCTAAATTTAAAATCTCCACCAGGATAATTTTTGCATATTTTCATGATATGCAGTTCTTTAAAAGTTCTTTGACCTTCCAGGGTTAATTCGGTGTCTTTCTCCCCGCTTCAGTGTCTTCCTCGGCGGCGTCTCTCGCGCTGAGCCCGGTGAAAGCAAAGCACTACACGGTCGACGAAATCCAACTGACGTGTCGCGGCGTCTCTTCCGTCTGGAAAGTGAGGCGGTTCAGGCAGTACTACCCATCCGACGTGTCGGACTGCTCCGTCTGGGGCAAAATGAAGGGACCCACGTGCACCTTCAGCAGCCGCTGGTACCAGAAAGCGGTGTACTGGTGCGAGTCTGGTTCCGGAGAGTTCAGCAACGCAGTCAACGTCACCATACACCGTAGGTCCACGAACATTCAGTTATTTATTTATTTTACTTCATGTTCACCGTGTCAAATTAACGAGGTTTTCACTTGACGTTCATAGTTGTCCGTTTTTTTTTTTTTTGACAGCTAATGCGTTTATCTTTAGCGACGTCTTGTCTTTTTAAGCGCTCGTGCTGCTTTCCACACCGCCTTCTTCAAATCAGGCAAAATTGGTGTCAAACCTTTGTGCAGCAAAATAAATAACTAAACAAATAATTTGTGCCGCTGTCATTTTGAAGACGTTAAGAAAAATTTCCAGAGGTCACGAAAGGTCAACCAGCGCCCGCACTCAGAACCCCCGCCAAAATCAGCAAACATTTTTCTTTGTGTTTCATTAGATATTGACAAAAGTTAACGATTGACTGAATTAATTAATGATAAATGATATTAATGGAGGTTTAGAGGTCAAAAGGTCAACCAGCAAATGACCTTTAGCATCTTCAACGCCAAGCAACAAAAATTTCTGCTGCAGGGATCAGCCCAAGTTGATTGGACGCCCATTTTGTCAGGTCTTTCAAACGCATATAGTGTCTCTCAGACCTGAACAAAAGATGTCTCATGTCTTTAGTAGAAAAAAGAAACATGAAAAAACAAAACTGTTTCTATCCAACAGCACCCAGGGCGGTCCTGACTGTGTCCCCACCATGGCTGAGTCCCAAAGCCTCAACAACTCTGAGCTGCCAGGTGGAGCCTCCGTCGCCGTTATGGAAGTTCTACTGGTACAGAGCCATTCCCGACCAGTCGAAGTACAGCTACCGATACGACCCGCTGCGCGGCACTCAGAAGGGCACCGCAAAGAACTCGTACGTCACTCTGGGACAGAAGCACACGGCAGGATACGCATGCAGAGCCGGAAGAGGAAACCCGGAGATCTTCACTGATTACAGTAAAATCACACTGAGCTGGTCCGGAGGTCAGTGCGATTCTAATGTGTGTGATTATTTCTTTCATGAAAACAAATAGTTATTTTATGATAGAGGTAGACAAAAGTAACAAAAAGTATTTGGACTGAAAAACTACAAATTATCATAGATAAAAACAAAGGACTGATTGGGTAGGATGTAAAAATGGTGAAGCTAATGGTGACTCATTTTAAGATAAATTTACCAAACCACTTAATCCTTTCATGCTCTCAGGTCACCATAGCGATCTAAAAGCCATTTTCTTGTTTATTTATGTTATACATAAAAATAAACAAGTACATCATACAATACAATATCAACTACTATCCATCCACCCAAAAAACAACATTTGTGTTAAATCCAATATGGCAGACAGACAACAAAACAACTTGGTGTTATCCAGTCCCTCCTTCTTCTGTAGAGTTTAAAAAAAAAAACATATTGTGGCATCGAGTGACCCTTAAAGAGCAATACTACTGATGTATTTTCCAAAAAACTTTGTATTTGGAGGAAATCACAAATGAACACATAGAAAAAAAAATCCCCACCTTTTCTTACGCCTTAAGAGAATCAAAAACACTTTGGAAAAAAAAAAAATGTTACGTCAAGGATCATAATTCATGCACGAAAGGGTTCATTAGATTAAATTCTCAGGGTTGACTATATATTGTTGCACCTGAGGGGGGAAAATATATTAATAACATGCCTGCCATTCTCATTTCCTTTCTTGTCTCTGCGTTTCTTGTGTTCCAGAGTCTCATCCGGCAGCTTCTCTCGTGGTGAGTCCTGCCAGGGTGAAACTGTTCACGGGCGACGAAATCCAGCTGAAATGTAGCGGGAGCCCCGGCATCTGGAGAGTGAGGCGGTTCAGACAGTCGTCCTACAACTCGGACGTGTCCGACTGCTTCAGCTGGGGGACCATGTCCGGCTCCACGTGCACCTTCCACAGTCGCTGGCAGCAAACCGCCGTGTACTGGTGCGAGTCTGGATCGGGACAGCTGAGCAACGCGATCAACATCACCGTGCACGGTCAGACCCCCAGGTTGAAGGGGATTTTATGTGGGAGACCAACACAAAGTGGTATACAACTGTGAAGTGTATACCACTGTTGTGGTAATAATGACAATACAGACCTTTGGGCTGTATTGTGCCCAATATTTAAGTGCCCAATACAGACCTTTGGGCACTTAAATAACTTAGAAACAACATAACATGTTGTTTCTAAAATTGAACTAGCATACTTTTGTTGGGTTTTGCTTCTACCAGTTTTGCAAAGCGAGTGACTGAAATTGGTCTGGTTTGATTTCCATGCCGTCAACACTTTTAGTGTTTCTCTTTGAAAAAAGAAATGGCATCCATGTTTCAATTCTAGCCTTGTTTTTTTTTTCTATTATTATTTCTCTCAGCTCAAATGAAACAAACTATGAAAGAAATTCTGAAACAAAGTCAACTGTTTCTCTTCTCCAGCCGCACCGAAGGCCATGCTGACTGCGTCTATGCAGTGGGTGCGTCCAGGAGCCCCGGTGACTCTGAGGTGTCAGGTTAAGCCTTCGTCACCAGGATGGACGTTCTACTGGTACAGAGCTGTTCCCGGACAGCCCGACACCTACAAATATGTCCCACTGCCTGAGAGACCCCATGAGACTCTACGGTCCTCCTACGTCATCCGTGATCAGAAACACACGGCAGGATACGCATGCAGAGCGGCATGGGGAGTCCCAGAGTATTTAACCGATTACAGCGAGCCAAAGATGGTCTGGTCTGCAGGTCGGTGTGATCCTATTGAATGAACGTATCGATGATGGAAATGCTGCTTGACATACCGTTAAAAGTTGTGAAAAGAAACCAAAAAAAAAAACCCCATCCATCCATCCATCCATTTTCCGTCACCCTTCTCCCTAACGGGGTCGGGAGTTGCTGGTGCCTATCTCCAGCTGCGTTCCGGGCGAGAGGCGGGGTTCACCCTGGACAGGTAGCCAGTCTGTCGCAGGGCAACACAGAGAGACAAACAGGACAAACAACCATGCACACACACACTCACACCTAGGGAGAATTTGGGAAGACCAATTAACCTGACAGTCATGTTTTTGGACTGTGGGAGGAAGCCGGAGAACCCGGAGAGAACCCACACATGCACAGGGAGAACATGCAAACTCCGTGCAGAAAGACCCCGGGCCGGGAATCGAACCCAGGACCTTCTTGCTGCAAGGCAACAGCGCTACCCACTGTGCCACTGTGCAGCACATGAAAAAAAAACCCCATCAAGATAAAAAAAAAAACAAAGTATTATTGGTAAAAAGAAGACTTGACAAGAAATTCTGAAGATATTAGAATCACCTGTCTAAAAATAAACTTTAATCAAAGTATATTGCTTATCTTTGTCAACTTCTTAAGATCCACCTGCTGAAATTTGTGACGTCCAGAAGGAGAAATCCTCCAAAATGACACAAAATGCAAACCGTGTCTCATTTTCAAGTTGACTTCCTCTTGGTTTGTTTTGCCTCTTTGTTTCTTGTCCTCCAGAGACTTTCCCAGCAGTCGCTCTCACGGTGAGTCCTGCCAGAGACAACCTGTACACTGTCGATGAAGTCCAGCTGGCGTGCACAGGAACCGCTGGTGACTGGCGAGTGAGGCGGTTCAGACCGTACTACCAGTCAGACGTATCGGACTGTTCCATCTGGGGGACCATGACCGCATCCTCGTGTACGTTCAGCAGTCCCCAGTACCACAAAGGGGTGTACTGGTGTGAGTCTGCATCAGGAAAGTTCAGTAATGCAGTCAACATCACGATACTCGGTAAATTCACTTATATGTTTTTTTTTTTTTTTCCTCCTTTCAAATTTTATACCATGTTGTCCAAGTCGATTGCTGATAGTTGCCTACATTCAAAGTTAAAGAATTTCATATCAGTGACTTTGGTAACATTGCACATCTTTTTAAAGGAGCGCCACTTATGTTTCGTTTCTAAGAAAGCCGAGTCTTTTCATTTTAAAATGTTTCTGTTGCTTGTTTTTGTTTTAGAGATGGTATTGTCTTCTAGATGTTACTCCAAAAAAAAACAAAAACAAAAAAAAAACAACACAGAATATCACATGTCTTTACTTAAAAAAGAAGAAAAAAAAAAACTAAACTATTCCTCTGTCCAGCTACACCGAAGCCCGTCCTGACTGTGTCGACATCGTGGCTGAGTCCTGGAGCCTCAGTGACTCTGAGCTGCGATGTCAAACCCGCATCTGCAGAATGGAGGTTCTACTGGCACAAAGCCGTTCCCGATCTGCCGCAGAACAATTACAGATACAAGGTGCTGTCTGACAGCGTCAACGGGACATACGTCGTGCACGGAGAGACGCACACAGCTGTGTACGCATGCAGGGCTGGAAGAGAAAAAGGACATTATTTCACTGAGTACAGTGAACCAAAGTTTGTCTGGTCCGCAGGTCAGTGTGCTTCTGTTCAATAAACTTAATTTAGGAAGCTGTAATAAGAAACTCTGAGTTGAAGTAACTTACTCTGAATAAACCTGTGAGATACTCTGGGTTTACGGTCCCAGAACAGGAGATATCAACAGGATTATCGCAACAATTTTAACAGAAATTAAATAAATACAGCAATACTGTTTCTATTGTCGATGTAGTGTGGGAGGGACAAAGTTAGCGCATGAGTGCAATTTAGTAGAAAATTAGTTACATTCTTGAGAGGTTCCAAATAAAAGGATTTTTTTTTTTTTTTATCTGAACAAAATATCAAAATCTGCTTTACTTTTACCCGAGAGCAATAAGGAATAGTTCATGAAATAAAAGAGCAATTCAGTTACTTTCACTTATCCCAGTTTCTGAAAACAAAACCCCTTCAAACTATCGAAAAATGGCCAGGATGCATCATTTTTCACCAAACCTCCTCTTGATTTCTTTTGGTCTCTCCGTTTCCTGCATTCCAGATTCTCACCCAGCAGCGTCTCTCACAGTGAGTCCTGACAGAGACAAGCTTTACATCGTTGACGACATCAAGCTGAAATGTACAGGAAGCTCTGCTGACTGGAGAGTGAGGCGGTTTAAGCAATCATACTACAAGGCAGATTTATCGGACTGCTCCAGCTGGGGAACGATGGCCGGACCCTCGTGCACCTTCAGCAATCCCTTGTACCCTAGAGCAGTGTACTGGTGTGAGTCCGGATCAGGAGAGTTCAGCAATGCGGTCAACATCACTGTAGAACGTAGGTTTATTTACGTGTTTGTTTGCTACTCTGTTGTTCGTTAGTAACATTCAGCTTTTGTCCTGAGTTCTGTTTAAAGTTCCTAGCAGTCATTTTGAGAATATTGCACAACTTTAAATGCCTCTATTTTAAATCAGTTGTACCTATGTTTCAGCTTGAAGAAATTTGAGTCGTCTCTTTTTTAGCTGTTTATTTTATTTGGGTTTAATTAATTAATTAATTTATTTATTTATTTTTTGTACAATTTTGAGATGCTGGTAGTATCACTCAGATCTAACAGAATTTAGATCCTGACTGTGCAAAAGCAAAATGATTTCCTTTCTGCAGCTGCACCGAGGCCCCATCTGAGTGTGTCTCCATCATGGCTGAGTCCTGGAGCCCTGGTGTCTCTAATCTGTGAGGTTAAGCCTTCTTCTGCGGGATGGAAGTTCTACTGGTACAAAGCTGTTCCTCTTCTATCAAAGAAGACCTACAACTATGTTCCACTGCATGACATTACCGTAGGGACTGTAAAGAACGTCTACCTCGTCCGTGGACAGATGCACACAGCAGGATACGCATGCAGAGGTGGAACTGGAAACCCAGAGCTTTTCACAGAGTACAGTGAACCAAAGATTGTCTGGTCTGCAGGTCAGTGTGATTTTATTGAACGAACTCCTTTATTATTGTCTTTGCTAACCTAATGTCTATGATTGTAGAGAAAAGAAACCCAAAAACACAGGGACGGGAAAAGTTAAAGGGTAATTGATAGAATCAAAAGAGTGACTTGAAATGGTGAAGAAATAGTTAGGATAATATGATTTCTTGTTTTGAGATGGATTCATCAAACTAATCAATTAGCTTCATTGTTTGTTTGTTTTATATATATATATATATATATATATATATATATATATATATATATATATATACTCTCGGGTTTGAGAATACAGTGGTGCAGCTCTAATTTTCCCAAAAAATAAAAATCAGAACATTTTGCTCAAACTTTCTCTTGACTTCTTTTTCGTCTCTGTTTCTTGATCTCCAGCTTCCAACCCAGAAGCGATTCTCGCCGTGAGTCCCAAGAGAACGAAACTTTTCGCCAATGAGAAAATCCGGCTGAGCTGCGTGGGAAGCTCGACTGCCTGGAGAGTGAATAGGTTTAGACAGTCGGACTACCAGTCCGTCTCGTCCAACTGCACCGTCTGGGGGAAGATGACCGGATCCTCGTGCACCTTCACAAATCCCAAGAACGACGAAGCGGTGTACTGGTGTGAGTCCGGATCGGGAAAGTTCAGCAATGCGGTCAACATCACTTTGAAACGTAGGTTTCCCTGCATGTTTTTATGTCCCGATGGCTGTCGGTGCGTCGGAAACGCAGCGTGAGAGTCGAAGCCAGGATCGACGTAGCCAGGCTTAATTCGGATTAAAGCGCGTCCACTGATTTCTTCAACAGCCTACGAGATCGTTCACACGTTCACAGATGCGAATTGATAAATTGCGTACGCCACGCTTCACGGTACACAGGTAGCATTTTTACTTGAGAAACTGAAGCACAAATGCTCGATAAAGAAGATGCTGCTACAGTAGTGACAAAATAATAGATTGATAGATTACATTCCTAACAAATTCTCCTTACTAAAAAACTTCACATTTCTGCAGTTCATGGCGTTACCTTTCATTTTGTCAAACGAAAGACTTACTAATAAATGAATAGAGGAAGTCAATATTATCACGTGTGAATCAGACAGAGGATTCATTCATTATGAGAGCAGGTATTACAAGAACATTTGACAGTATGCTAAATGTCAAATTAGTACAAGCGACTTGCACTAATGACTCAAAAAATCTCTGTACGGCCTTTTTTGTTTTTAGTCTTAAGAATGATTAACTTCCTGTTTCAGTTTTGATCCCTCCTTTTATCTTGAAAGGACACATTTCTGTTGTAACTGTGTTTGCAAATGCAACATATTGGCAATCAAAACAAACAAACAAAAAAAACAGAACATAAGTGTAACAGAGTTGACGAAATGTATCTTGTGACATTTGTTAAACATTGTGTGACTTAAAACTGTGCATTTTTTTTCAGGTACATGCCAACATTAATGTTATTTTAGATTGTAAACAATTTATGCGTTTATTTCTAGTAAACCTAAAAACATTCGTCAGTAAGGTGCCATCCCTTATTTGAGGAAAGGATGCCAGTGGGTACTTTCTGAGGCGTTTGCAGGCACATTGTAGGTTCTGTTCCATCCTGTCCCGACTAGAAATTATTTTTCCGCCATGACTTTGGCGCCCTCTCTTGCGCAGCACCCACCCCGATGTGGTGCATCAACCTGGGCTTTTTCTCCAAAGCAGGGCAGCAAATTAACCCGGCATTAAGCTCTGAGATTCATGTTATAATAATGAGTTATAAGCCTAAACCTTTTGAGCAAGGGTCAAGAGGTTTAGAAAGGAAGAACTGATGCCTCGATGTGAAGCCTGACTTGATCTCCTGCCGTGGGTCTCGGAGTTCTACATTTGTGAAACAGTCCTCTGGTTTTGCGTAAATCCGATCTGGGTTCTTTTCGCATGGAGTTTGAATGTTCTCCCTGCGCACACACCGTTTCTCTCCAGATACTCTGGCTTCCTGCGACGATCCAAAAACATGACTGTCAGGTTGATCGGTTTATCTAAAATTGATTAAAAGCGTGAACGATTGCTGGTCCCGTTTGTCTCTGTGACGCCCAGCGATGGACTGGAGATATTATGACCTCTGCAGATGAGATTTCTGTTACTTGAACCTGTTAATTGTCTTTTAAATGCTGGTGTTGTAGTTCAGATCTCGCAGAGGATGTCACATGTCTGTACTGTTAAAACAAACTATTTCTTTTCTCCAGCTGCACCAAGGCCCCAGCTGACTGTGTCTCCGTCTTGGCCGAGACAAGGCGCCACAATAGCTCTGAGCTGTAAGGTTGAATCTCCATCAGCAGGATGGAGGTTCTACTGGTATAAAGCTGTTCCAGATCGATCTAAAGGCTACACATATAATCTGCTGCCCGGTAGCATGAAGGGGACTGTGCAGGACTCCATTGTCGTTCGTGGTCAGAAACACACAGCAGGATACGCATGCAGAGCTGGAATCGGGAACCCAGAGATCTTAACTAATTACAGTGAGCCGAAGATGGCCTGGTCTGCAGGTCAGTGTGTTTGAAAGAACTGCTTTATCTGCGATCATTTCTTTCACTGAAGCAAATGCTAATTTCATCCGAAAGTCGAGAAACGGAGCAAAGAAAACATGAGGATTGAAAAACAAAACATAAAGTATGACTGACAAAACCAAAGAATGAATCGGTGGAGAAATTGAGATATTAGGATTACTTGTCTAAATGTACATTTATCAAGCTAATTAATTCACTTATCAATAATTTTAGGAGTTGAACTTGTTGAAATCTGCAGAGTCACCTGCAGGAGGAGAAACCCTCGGAAACGATATTAAATAATCATTCTCGGTTGACTTTCTCTTGCAGACTCTCACCCAGCAGGATCTCTCACAGTGAGCCCCGCCAGAGAAAAACTTTACATCGTTGACGACATCAAGCTGGAATGTAAAGGACGCTCTGCTGACTGGAGAGTGAGGCGGGTTAGCTATTCATACGACCAGTCAGACTCATCCGACTGCTCCAGCTGGGGAACAATGACTGGATCCTCCTGCACCTTCAGCAGTCCTAAGTACCATGAAGCAGTGTACTGGTGTGAGTCCGGATCAGGAAAGTTCAGCAATGCGGTCAACGTCACTTTAAATTGTAGGTTTATTCACGTTTTTTTTTTTTTTCCCTCTCCTGACTTTAAAGATTTGTCGGCCATGTTGGTTTATGATATTTACCTTTTGTCCTGAGTTCTGCTCACAGTTTGAGCTCTTAGCAACTGCATGGATAACATTGCACAACTTGTAATGCCATTATTTTAAAGCAGTGGCATCCATGTTTTGTTTCAGATCTATGAATCTAAGAACTCTTAGTTGCTAAAACTCTTGCAATCTGGGTTTTAGAAACTCTTAAAAAAAAACATGTTTTTATATATATATATATATATATATATATATAATTGTGGATGCTGTCTTTCAATAGTAGCAATGTTACTCAGATCTAACAGAAGATGTCACATGTTTTCACATGTCACATGAACTATTTCTCTGTTCAGATATACCAAAGCCCACACTGTCTGTGTCTCCATGGTGGCTGAGTCCTGGAGCCTCGGTGACTCTAAAATGTGACGTAGAACCTTCTTCTGCAGAATGGAGGTTCTACTGGTATAGAGCTGATCCATCACAGAAAAACTACACACATGATCCACTTCCTAACGTTACCATGGGGACGGTGGAGAACGTCTACATCGTCTACGGACAGAAACACACAACAGGATTTTCATGTAGAGCTGGAAAACCAAAAAAAGAGTATTTCACTGCTTACAGTGAGCCGAGGTTTGTCTGGTCTGCAGGTCAGTGTGATTCCATTTTATGAATTGGTTTATCACTCACTTTGTTAATGTAATGAAACAAATGCCGGTACTCATTTTGAGTGAAATTGTTTAATTTTATGCCAGAGAAATGAAACACAGAAACACGATAACTAAAAACGTCACAGTAGAAACGATGCAAACAAAAGTGATTTGACAGGGTGAAGATAATTCACTTGCTTTAAGATGGATTTATCAAGCTAATTACTTAGCTACATTTTTTAAAAAGTCTCAGGATTTCAAAAACAGTTTAAAGGCAGAATGAATCATTTTCATTAAACCTCCTCTGGATTTCTTTTGGTCTCTGCGTTTCCTGTATTCCAGATTCTCACCCAGCAGCGTCTCTCACAGTGAGTCCTGACAGAGACAAGCTTTACATCGTTGACGACATCAAGCTGAAATGTACAGGAAGCTCTGCTGACTGGAGAGTGAGACGCGTTAGACAATCACACGACCAGTCAGACGTATCGGACTGCTCCAGCTGGGGAACGATGGCCGGATCCTTGTGTACGTTCAGCAATCTCCAGTACAATGTAGCTCTGTACTGGTGCGAGTCTGGATCAGGAGAGTTCAGCAATGCGGTCAACATCACTATGCACCGTGGGTTTCTCTTCTGATTTTCAATGTCTATATCATTGCTTTCCATGCTATTTATTATAGGTTTAGTTTTGTTCCGAGTTATGTTTTTCAAGTTTGTCAGAGGTGGGAGGGTCGTTTGAGAAAATTTTGATGAAGGAAGTGTCTCCTTTTGTGTCGACGTGTCAAAACGTGTCAAACAAGCCAGGATAATTATTATGAGGCACGTTTTAGAGGTGGGGTCAGATCCAAAGTATTGATAACAATGGTCAACAATCAAAAGATTTTGTGGGGTTTTCAACTCGGTGGTTTTTCAATTTGTTGTGCTGTTTCCAAAATCCACGTTGATTTTGCTTCAATCAGAAATCAGGTCAACTCTTTGAACTACATATCACTTTGGGACATGGATGAAAAAGTAGAAAGTTGTTCCACTGGCAGATTATTTCACTAATAACAAGACATCTTTCCCATGTTATAAATAAATTTATCTGCCAATGGAACAAGTACTTTTCCTTGAATATTAAGAAATTATTTACCTAAGATGAGTTCCTATATCTTGCTGAAAAGTTACTTTTAAATTAGTTTGCCTTACTTCAAGATATTTACACTGGAAACTAGACCAAAAATATTTGGTAAGATTTTGTGATTTTGCAGTGAGAAAGGAGTCTTTTCTTTTTAAAAGTTCTTTGAGTTGACCTGATATGTTGTTCTCTTTTAAATACTATCTAACAGAAGATGTCCCATCTCTTTCCACGTGCGGGCGGGAAAAAAACATAAACTAAACTATTTCTCCTGTCCAGTTGTACAAACGCCTCGACTGACTGTGTCTCCGGCGTGGCTGAGTCCCGGCGCCGCGGTGACTCTGCGCTGCGAGGGGGAGCCTCAGGCTGCACAAAGGAGGTTCTTCTGGTATAAAGCTGTTCCTGATCTGTCGCAGATTAAATTCAGATACGATTTGCTGCCTGACAGCGTCGACGGGACAGTAGAGAACTCCTTCGTCATTCACAAACAGAAACACACAGCGGGATACGTGTGTATAGCCGGATGGGAAAACGTAGCGTATTCCACTAATTACAGTGAACCACAGTTTGTCTGGTCAGCTGGTCAGTATGTTTCTGTTGAATAAACACATTCACAATTCCCTCTGCTGAATTAAGGCCTGCGATCGTTTATGTCCGTAAAGCACAGTCATTTTAATTGAACTGTTTAAATGATGCTAAAGGTCAAAAACAAAGCATAATTCATGATGGCAAAAGATTAATTAGAGCAGAAAACAGAGAAGCTTGTAGAAAGATAGATGTTTAAAGATAGATTACAAACGAATCATTTATTATCTTCTCGGGATTGAAAATACATCGCTGCACCTGTTAAGTCGTCTACACAATCCTTCAGAATATCATAGAACACAGAACATCTATGATTTTCATTTTAATTTTCTCTCGGTTTATTTTGTCTCTTGTGTTTCAGACGCTCACCCAGCAGCGTCTCTCACAGTCAGTCCAGTCAGAGAAAAGATTTTCACTTTCGACGAAGTCCAGCTGCAATGCACAGGGAGCTCCGCGAACTGGAGAGTGAAGAGGACGCCGGAATCGTCCTACTCGGACTGCTCCGTCTGGGGGAGAATGACCGGATCCCTGTGCACCTTCAGCAGCCGCTGGTTCCATAAAGCGGTGTACTGGTGTGAGTCTGGATCCGGAGAGTTCAGCAATGCCGTCAACATCACCGTACACCGTAGGTTAATTTATGGTTTTTATCATCTGACTTTCACTTTTTTTGTTTCTTTTTGCACCATGTTGTCGATGTCAGTTCATCAGTTTTCAGCTTTGAGTTGCTTAATGTCGAAGAACAAAGGAATCGACTTGATAACATCGCACAGTCGTTGGTTTGTACCGACGAAGAAATAACAAAGAAAGCCGAGCCGCATCTTTTTCAGCATTTCTTTTAGTTAACGTTGTTGCACAGCTTGGCTGTACGATCGCCGTCACACTGTCACTTAAATTTCCCATTCATTTACAATGAAAAAATAATAATCTAACTGTTTCTGTCCAGTTGCACCGATGCTTCACCTGACTGCGTCGCCATCATGGCTGAGTCACGGCGCCTCGGTGAACCTGAGCTGTGAGGTCGATCCTCCGAATGAAGCGTGGAGGTTCTACTGGTACGAAGCCGTTCCCGATGTATCAAGAAATGACTACAGGTACGAGCTGCTGCCTGATCACGTCAATGGGACGAGCCAGGACTCCCTCATCATTCATGGACAGAAACACACAGCGGGATATGCATGCAGGGCGGGATATGGAAACCCAGAGTTTCTCTCTCGATACAGTGAACCAAAGTTCGTCTGTTCTCCAGGTCAGTGCGTTCCTCTTCTTGCAATTAACGTGTTTTTGTGATTTAGCAACCTGACCTCCCTTTGTGCAGTTTTTACCGCACAGAGGTTGGTAAAAGTAAAGTCATAAGACATGACTTTATCGCTGGAAAAGAATGGAAGGTATTTGTAAAGGGTATAAAAAGAGGGGAGGATTATTTGTAACGATTTATTTCTTTCATCCATGACCAACTATCGATGTTTGTTTCAAGATTTTAGTTCAGAAAATGTTTTATTTTTTTTCACTTAGACACCATGAAAGGTTTTAATTTGAAGCCAGAAATTCTGTTCCTAAATTGAGGACTTGTTTCTTCCCTTTTCCTTCCTACTTCCACTGATTCCTCCGTTCACGTTGTTTTTCAGATCCTCATCCAGCAGCGTCTCTCTCAGTGAGTCCTGACAGAGTGCAACACTTCACCTCTGAGCCCGTGACACTGAGCTGCGGAGGAAACGCTGCCGAGTGGAGAGTGATGGTGACGAGAGAGTTGAGCTTCTCGTCGTACACCGACTCATGCGCCACCTGGGGGGCAATGAATGGATCCGTGTGTAACTTCAGCAGCCCACAGTCCTATGAAGCAGCGTTCTGGTGCGAGTCTGAATCAGGAGAGCTCAGCAACGCAGTCAACATCACTGTACAAGGTACAGCCTGTGTACCTGTGGTTTTTCATTCAGTTCAGCAGCTTTATCATCTCTGAAAAGATAAGTGTAAAATGTCATAATCATATTTAATTTTATTTGTAATCAAATTTTTATTCAACTAAAGGTAGAAATATGCAAAATAATAATTGATTGCATAAATATTAACTCCATCTAATCAGCATTAATTAGATGTACACATGGTCTCAATCTGGACAGTTTTCCTCCATTCAAAATTCAAACATGGGCTTTCACTTTCACAAGAGTTGTTTTTTTTTACAGAACATTTTTTTGTCAACAAAGTACATTTTGTTACATCTTGATAAAACTAAAATGGCAAAACAAATGGATGAATATTTTATAAAGGCTCTACATATTTATCTTTTGATTATAATTCATCGCCATGAAGACTTCCAAAGCTGTCATCGCGCTATTAAAACGTCTGTATTTTAATCCAGGTATTCTGTTGACATGAAATGTTGCTGTGTTGTTGAACATTGTGAAAAGTTGGTGTATATATATTTGTCAAAAAATATGTGTTGAGTTTGTCGTTCATAAGTTCCTCTAAATGCCTCCAGCAGCTGATTCCTGGCTGGACTTTTAACATCTTCTGACTGGTTTCCAGATGGAGATCTGCTGCTGGTGAGCCCCGTCCGTCCTGTGACTGAAGGAGCTCCTGTCACCCTGAGCTGCGTGACGAGAGAACAAAACAAACTCTCTAACGTAATTTTCTATCACAACGACAAGCTGAGACAAAACGACGACAGTGGGGAGCTGAAGATCTCCACAGTGTCTCAGTCAGATGAAGGTTTCTACAAGTGTGAACATTTAGGAAATGTTTCTCCACAGAGCTGGGTGGCTGTTCAAGGTTCAAGCGCCGCCTGTGATTTCGCAAATGATGTTTAATTTATTTCAAGATAAATTCTTAACGCTTGTGTTTGTTTTGCAGCCGTTATGAAACAGAGCAGCTCTTCGTTTTCCGTAATGTCGGCCGTCGGTCCGGTTTGTGGAATCATCCTCGTTGTTCTCCTGCTGCTTCTGATTCGCTTCATAAGGCTCAAAGGTCAGACTTTCATTTTCTTATGAAGTACCAATAGTTGATGTTTGATAAGTCACACTCACACACGCAATCTCATGGTAGAGATAAACAGAAGAGAAACACTTTGAACATGTGATCATTTTACTTTAAGTACAAGTAATCTAAGGGTGTATTCACACCAGGAAAGTCTTTTGATCCAGACCAAAAGCGGACTTTATTTATTTAATTTTTTTTGTTCGTTGTGGTTTGCATTCGAATTGGACTTTTTAGCAAGCGGACTATAATTTGTAAACAAAGCCAGTTGACGATCGAGGGTCCGGATTGAGGCCGGTCAGCGTTCACACCCGGAGCGAACCGTGTCAGAAATGTGGATGAAATGCAGGAAACCAAAGCGGGAAACGAAATCTGGTTCATTTAAAACCCGACCGAATGTGTCGGGCGTGAATAGTCCCTCAGTGTGATTACTTGAAGGTACCATTAGAATATTATGGAATTAGTAAAGTCAACTTTGAAACACTTGCTGATATTTTTTTTAACTAAATTGTGTTTTGCTTTTTGAGATAGCTACAAAATGAAAGAGACAACTTTTTATTATAATTTGTAGCTAATCCACAAATATATTTGTATTTATCAATTTTCAACAGATAAATTCTGCTCTATAAGAAGCCAAAGTTAAATAAAATTAATATGTCATGATACAATTGTGAAAGGAAATCATTTTTTGTTGTATTTTCTTAGGCACTTCCTACTTCTATGACTTAGTGAGACCCACTAAAGAACCGCCGAACGGTAAAGTTTACCTGCCGAAACTCTGAGCTATCCAAGAAAAGAATGACATCAAGACAACTGAAATGATGTGTTAATTTGTTACAGATCCAAAGAAAGGTCAAAGCATGTCCTACTCTCTCCTTAACTTCAAAAACACTGGAAACTTGAGTGAGTTCCTCCAACGTTGTGGGGTTAAATAATATGTCCTGAAAGTTTCATTTTCAAAGAGCCTAACTTTTTTTTTTTTTTTCCTTTTGTCAGGGCCCTATCTGGAACCAGATGACATCCCTGTCAATACTGACCCGAGAGTAGGAACTGCAGGTACAGTCAGCAGAAACAGAAACCGTTGGATGTCATTTGGTTAGAAATTGTCAGAACTTATTCATATTCAAGGTTTTCAATAGTTGTGGGTGGAGACTACAGGTTCAGTCATTCAGAGTCGACATCTTTCATTATTTTGAGCTTTAATATGCTTCTGTTTGCTTATCAGTTTTAACCAATCAGAATCCCACATGGCTTTATGGACTAAAAACATCCAGAACATGTGACACAACCCAAGCACTTGTTGACAATGGAGTGTCATGTTTGCGCTGGCATTTTAAATTCAATATTTGCTGAATACAGTACAAATACAGTATTATCTCCATGGTTAAGATCTATTTCACGTTTGTCCTAGTCCATGTAACTGCCTCACCTGATTCATCTCTGCATTTACAGGAAGGTGCAGTCCAGCAGCCGACACAGCCGTTTATTCTGAAGTGAAACCGACCTACGGATATTGATGACGCTGTTTGAACTGAATGTTAGAGCGGTCTGCTCCAAAAGACAGCTTTAGATATACATAAGTGAGTTACGATCCAGATATCAAAATATTTCATGCGAGATTGGTTCGAGAAAGCAATGTCATATTCCAATGTGAAACAAAATGCCTTCCAGCCATGGAGAAGATAACAAACATGAAAATACAGGGTCAGGTAAAACGTACCTTATTTCAAGATGAAATCAGAAATAGGTGCATTTATCCAAGTTGGACTATAAAATGCATCAAAATCTAAAACACTAAACCTGACATAAAAAGGAGCAGATTTACAGATTAAGAATGTTATTCTACAAAGGGAGAGATTGAGGTTTACATTCTGGCTGTATAGTTTTAAGTGAACACAGGGCAACAAAAACAGATGTATGTCACAACAGGGGCCAGTGGGGGCTTCTGATATGGCTGACATGGGCAACCGCCCAGGGTGGCATCTTCTAAGAGGCAGCACTTGCTCCGCCAACCCCTGTGGTGCCCCCCGCTCTCACAATCGAGGGATCTCAATCACCCCCAACTTGATAGGCTGGTGATATCTCTCGTTTGTTTACGTAACTGCATAGTGAAAGGGTGAGGTGTTACTGTGGTCACACAACATGTTTCTGACTAAATCAGAAACATGATAAAGAGAGGAAGTCCCAGATGGTTGTGAATTTAGGCCTGTATGGCACAAAAAGAGCAGTAGCAGTGGGACTTTAGCAATGACTTTGAAGAACGTCGTCATTCTGATGCTCAGTCTCATTACATGTGGAAGAAATATTTACTGACTAGAGCAACAAGCAGATGCAGCTCAAGTAATGATGACGGGTTTGTCGCACAAGCGTGAGTAAAAATGTCGAGTGTTTGGTTTTCATAACCACCTGCTGACGTGTCACGAGTTAGTGGATTTCTGAACTTCCTGCTGAGTAGTGTCGAGCGGCGGCCTCGGTCCGTGTTGCCATGTTTGCTTTTTAATCATGGACGACTGAGCCGTCACCGTGTCGACCTTCTGCTTAATTAAAAGGCCAAAGATTAATAAGATGAATGTTTCTTAATGCAGATTTTAAAACCAATCTATTATTTTTTGCTTGTTGAGCTATGTTGTGTCATTAGATGTTAAATGGAAGAGAGTTTTGTTGTCAGAGGTATTGAGATGATTACTGAAGGCCAAAAAGTTAACGGTTAAGTTATAGCTAATGATTCTTTGCTGTTTCTTGGATCTGACTTGCTAATCAAATAATGTTAAGTGAAAATAATTTCTTTTTATATTTGTAATAAAAATGTGAGTTTGTGGTGATTTTCATATCTGTAATAAAAATATTAATCTGTGAAATGCATGAGTGTGAAATAACTACAAGTTGAGCTCGACCTTGGTGTGAGACCATCAGATAAGGAAGCAGGCGAAGCGGCTTCAGGTCAGCTGTTGGAGACAGAGAAGCAAACTGTAATCAGGCCAGAGGGAAGAAAGTTTTCACCCTTAAGGCATCGTCACTGGACAACAGCTGGAATCTCACCAACCCAAAGATATGCAGCAGAAAACTGACCAGTCAGATAGGAATGCAGAAAAAAATCAGATTAATTGACACATAAAAACCAAGAAAAGAAATAACAAAATAAAAATCTCCCAATATGACGTGGTGAGCATGGAAATCCTCCCCAAACAGCAGGAAAGGCTCATAGACTCACCGCCGGCCCAAGGAGCAGGCGTCCTCTGCACCTGCATGGAAAGGCAGTGAATTCAGATCTACTTCTCTGCTTGTCCAAGGTTCAAAACCCTGGCAAAGACAGCAGGTAGACCTGCTCTACAACATCTCTCACCTCAGAAACGCTTGCAAGGCCTCGTCAAGGGGAGGTGGAGGTTTCTACTATTTGTTCAGTGCAGAAAAAAAACAAAAAACGCAGTTTTGTCAAGATGATTTGCAGGGTTTTACAATCAACATTTTACTGTTTGCATTTGGCTGTGGAACCAGTTCTCTCTGCATTGTGCAGGTTACTAGTGAAGGATTTGCTGTGACATAGTTCATCTTCGAAGATGGACGGTTTCTCAAGTTCTGACAAAACGCAGAAAAAAAATAACTTTATCTCCCATAAACAGCAGAACTTTGAACTCGTTCGAGGGGAGGAGGGAACATTGAGTCTTAGTGGACCTTGTTCCGCGCCTCCATTGTCGAGGCGGCTTACTGGAGCTGCGGCCGTGAGGCTGTTGGTGCCCTTGCTGTCGTGGCAGCAACCCTGGAACCTGTTGGTGGACACCTTCGGTGAGGGATGCTGTCAGGCTGAAGAAGGAGTCCTATTGGGCCTTTATGGCCTCTGCTCTAGAAGCAGCTGATGGTGACCGGCGGGCGACGCGGCATGGATCGGGTGGTTGCTGAAGCAAAAACTCGGGCATGGGAGGAGTTCGGAGAAGCCATGGAGAACGACTTCCGCACGGCTTCAAGGTGATTCTGGTCCAGCATCTCAGGAGGGGAAGCAGTGCAACACCAACACTGTTTGTTGTGGGGATGGTGTCCTGCTGACCTCAACTCGGGACATTGTGGGCCGGTGGGCAGAATACTTCGAAGACCTCCTCAATCCCACCGACATGCCTTCCATTGAGGAAGCTGAGGCTTGGGACTCTGGGTCGGGCTCTCCAATCTCTAGGGACGAGGTCGCCGAGGTAGTTAAAAAGCTCCTTGGTGGCAGGGCCCTAAGAGGGGGTACTGGGGTGGATGGGGTGGAAGCAGATGATGGGTACCGACGGGGGACCGGAGGGTGTGCTCCAATTATAGAGAGGTCACACTCTTAAGCCTCTATTCTGGGGGCCTGGAGAGGAGGGTTCAGGCCTCCTGGAGATGCTTCCTATATATATATATATATATATATATACATACATATATATATATATATATATATATATATATATATATAATTATTATATAATAATTTTATTATTATATAATGAAATTATATAATAATAATTTTATTATAATTATAACTATTATAATAAAAATTTTTATAATTAATTATATTATATTATTATAATTAAATATAATGTTATATAATAATAATTATTATTATTATTATTATAATCCAAAGATTAATAAATGACAAAATAGTCTGAGCTCATAAAAGAGGTCAAAGAAACAAAACCTGAACTGAAAAAAAGCAAACTGGCTGCACAAATATAACTTTAATCAAACTTTAGCTTTAATAACATAAAGCTACATCATTTTTAAAGTTACTTTTGTAACAAATTTATGTCAGATAATGATTCCTTTGTTGTCAAGTTGTCATAGCGAAGACATTTTGAATCATGCCAACTTTGTATTGAAAGTGTCATGATTTACTGAATGACACTTTATGACAACAATCATAAATATTCATGAAGACTTACTCATGTTCATGGCAGGTGTTTTGACATGTTTATGACGGTGTCATGAGAGTCTTATTCACAACCCGTCAAATAAAGTGTTACCAACTTTTTCTGAACAAAGAAAACACAAATTCCCCTGCCAGGAGGAACTAGTGGTGTCGTCCAATCGGCATGCAAGCCTGCTAAGCCCTGACCAACGTCTTTGTTCTGGCAACTCCAAGGCAGGTAAGAACCAGCAAGAAACAACAAAATTAACTTTATAAATGCATATGTTAACTAAATGTGCATGCTAACAAATAGAACAAATGGCATTTTCCCAAAATACCAACCCAGTTATGGATAACTACAGTCCAGTCAAGTATCCTGAAGCAATCAGGCTGTGATCGAAAACATGTAACGGCCTCTAAAGAGGCCTCTAAAGAGGCGGTTACATGTTTCACAGTCATTTGAAGTCATCTAGGTGGTTTCCAGACAGCCAACAATTACCTCTAACAAGCTAAAGTACCTGTCTTCGTTTAGTATATCTTCCACCGCTTTAAACTTTTGATAATGGCTCCATTCATGTGCGTGAATATCTTCTCCACAGAGCAATACCCCCCACAACCACTAAACCCAAACCCACAACTGCACCAATCCCTACAGCAACGTTCCTGAAGAAATTTCCTTCCTTCTTTTCGTCAGGAATCGTCTTTGTCTCGTTGTCCTCTTCTGTCGCTGCATTTAAAGTATCTTTGATCATTGTCTCTGTTTCTTTCGATCTTTCTCTTGCTCTTTGCCTTCGATTCGTCCTTTTTCACTGCCTCTGCTTCTCTCATTGCCAACTCTTTCTCCAGTAGAAATACTTCATTCTGCAATTCTGCTATTTCTCTGTCCATTTTTTCCATTTCCTCTTGTACGAGGAGGCTAGAGTAATTTGAAAACTCAATCATCTCACCAATCGTTTCTAAATAACTGGCTTCATCCATTTTTGTGGTGATCCCTTCCTTTCAAAAGTCGTCTGGAATTGCTGAGCTCTTCACTGACTGAACGTGTCTGTTTCGTCCCAAAATTCAAGACTGAAGTATTGTGATGTAATAGAGAACAGCGTGATGTCACAAATTGATGTCACAGCCTCAGTAGAACAAATGGCAAACTCGTCAAGTTTGAATAAAAACAATCTGTTTTTTTTTTTTTGTTTTTTTTTTTACCTTATTTCAAACAAGTAACATACATACAGAGGTTAACTCAAAGTCATATATTAAAATATGATAAAAACAAATAAAGAACAATTACAGATGTTGAGGGTGTTGATGTTAAAGTCTAGAAAGACAAAAGCTAAATAAATGTATAAATATATACATTGGTGAAATATAATGAAGTGTACTTTTTCAGTTAGGTTTTCATAACAAAATGTCAAAAATATATTCAAATACATATGAACATCTTAGATTATAGCAAAAAGAACAATAAAGGCAACAAAAGAAATGAAAAACATAACAGGGATCGGCTTATGAGAAGTCAATTCTAGAAGAGTTGAAAAGCTTTTGTTACTCCAGGTGAATTGGAGTCAGTAGGATGACGATGTCTCCAAATATCTACTAAATTTAGCCGGTTAGAGAAGTCCAAAATATGGTTCTGTCCATTTCTAGAGGGATGTCTATCCAGTTGAGTGGAAAAGACCACATTAAAATCTCCCCCTAAAACAGTGCTTCTCAAATAGTGGGGAGGCTCCGTCAAGGGGGGCGCGTTTGACTTCGGGAAACATGCTTTTTTATTTTTTTTATTTTGATTTTTTTATTTACTGTCCAAGAATAAAGTGCAATTGCACCTCCACTACATTAGGGGGCAGTGGCGCTCTCATTGGCAGAGTGTGCGCAGGGAGCATTCGCTCGGTGGTGTCGGGGTTTTGTTAGCACTGAGCATGCGCGACTTGCACACAGCACAGAGAACGAATACGAAGTGTACAGGTCCTTCTCAAAATATTAGCATATTGGGATAAAGTTAATTATTTTCCATAATGTAATGATAAAAATTTAACATTGATATATTTTAGATTCATTGCACAATAACTGAAATATTTCAGGTCCTTTATTGTCTTAATACAGATGATTGTGGCAGACAGCTCATAAAAACCCAAAATTTCAATCTCAAAAAATTAGCATATTTCATCCGACCAATAAAAGAAAAGTGTTTTTAATACAAAAAAACGTCAACCTTCAAATAATTATGAACAGTTATGCACTCAATACTTGGTCGGGAATCCTTTTGCAGAAATGACTGCTTCAGTGCGGCGTGGCATGGAGGCTATCAGCCTTTGGCCCTGCTGAGGTTTTATGGAGGCCCAGGATGCTTCGATAGCGGCCTTTAGCTCATCCAGAGGGTTCGGTCTTGCATCTCTCAACTTTCCCTTCACAGTATCCCACAGATTCTCTATGGGGTTCAGGTCAGGAGAGTTGGCAGGCCAATTGAGCACAGTGATACCATGGTCAGTAAACCATTTGCCAGTGGTTTTGGCACTGTGAGCAGGTGCCAGGTTGTGCTGAAAAATGAAATCTTCATCTCCATAAAGCTTTTCAGCAGATGGAAGCATGAAGTGCTCCAAAATCTCCTGATAGATAGCTGCATTGACCCTGCCCTTGATAAAACACAGTGGACCAACACCAGCAGCTGACATGGCATCCCAGTCCATCACTGACTGTGGGTACTTGACACTGGACTTCTGGCATTTTGGCAATTCCTTCTCCCCAGTCTTCCTCCAGACTCTGGCACTTTGATTTCCGAATGACATGCAAAATTTGCTTTCATCCGAAAAAAGTGCCTGAAATACAGCAGGCTTTTTAGAGCCTGACTGTAATGGAATGATAGCGCCACCCAGAGGACGGTAGTAAAATGGCCGACAGTCCATGTGATACAGCAACAGCAAATAAGGGTTAATTGTAACCTTTGGTCTAAGTGTAACCCACAGTATGTATATTCTGTGTATAATCTTCTTTTATGCAAACTTTTTACTACTTACCACTCCATCATTTTTCTTGTTCCTGTGTTTGAGCGTAAAAAGGGGAATCCAGCGTTTAGTGTGAGCAGGGAATCAGCTCCAGTCTGAACTCAACACGTCGGATCTGATTTCATCGGGATTTTTGTCGAGTGGTTCTTCAAAAGCACACACTGTGATTCTGTCAGTCTGTGTCCCTGCTTTTAGCTGTTTTGTCATTTGTCTTAAAACTTGTGCACATGTTTTGATTTCTTTGACTTTTCTGTAACCAGGTTGCTGTGTGTTGCAGATGTCTGCAGAGGTTCCTGTTGAAAATGAGATCTGGATCTCAATGGGGTTTTACCTGGAAGAATAAAGGCAATAAAAACAATAAAATACATTTTTAATCATTAGAGTTTGTTGCGTATCTGTATATGTCTAAAAGATTCTGAAAGTTTCTCACCACTTTTTCACAGTTATCAGAAATGCAGATGTAAAAACTCGGGTTCATTAGGTCTTATTGTGCCTGACAAATTAAGACGGTTGTTGGATTACATGAAAATCCAACAAAGAGTTTATGAAAAAGGGCGTGTCTGGGATTATTCAGTCAGTTTCCAACTGGGTATAAACACAGAGAAAAAAACAAATGCTACAACGTCGGACACGTTTGTTACTCTAAATTCATGTAAGGTATGTTGGGGTTTTACGGGATTTTCTACAGGAATGGGGATGTTCATAACTGGAATCGGTTCTGGACACACGAACCGACCAGAACCTGTTGGACCTTAATCAGCTCTGTGGTCACAAGAGGTTTGGAAAATTGGCCGACGATCCTTAAACCGTCCTCTCATCTCGTCTCGACCACTGCCCTAACGCTCTCTGACTCTGGTCGCTATGGTAACATTTACATATCCCTTCAAAATGAGGTACATATGCGCCACAAAAACAAACATTTTACTTTCATGAAAAGTTTGACTCGGGCTGCACAGTGGCGCAGTGGGTAGCGCTGTTGCCTTGCAGCAAGAAGGTCCTGGTTCGATTCCCGGCCCGCGGTCTTTCTGCACGGAGTTTGCATGTTCTCCCTGTGCATGCGTGGGTTCTCTCCGGGTACTCCGGCTTCCTCCCACAGTCCAAAAACATGACTGTCAGGTTGATTGGTCTTCCCAAATTCTCCCTAGGTGTGAGTGTGTGTGTGCATGGTTGTTTGTCCTGTTTGTCTCTCTGTGTTGCCCTGCGACAGACTGGCGACCTGTCCAGGGTGAACCCCGCCTCTCGCCCGGAACGCAGCTGGAGATAGGCACCAGCAACTCCCGACCCCGTTAGGGAGAAGGGTGACGGAAAATGGATGGATGGATGGAAGAAAAGTTTGACTCATGATAGCGACTGAGCTTGTTTCTCTGCAATGAGACGGTTCCGTCTGGGAGTGAAGGGAAACGATAACTCCCAGAGTGAAGCGCAGGGGATTCATGCTGACTGAGGAGCGAAGTGATTTGAAACTTCGTTCGCTCATTAGCGAGTCGGTCACCATTTCGCCCAGAGCAGCTTGGAATGTGGGAATCTCTCCTACCGGGATGAATCCATCATCCTGTCTTTTCTCTGGGCCTTTTCCCTTTTCCAAAGAAACTTTCCAAAGACATTTGTTGTCTCATAACTCATTTTGCTGCTTGTGGCTCAATGTTGGCGCGAAGGACGTAACCGAGAGAATCCGGTTCAAGGGTTTTCAAAATAAAAGCTCCTCCAGACTCACATACTACATAAAACAGAAACATTTAATTACCTGTTGTGCGGCCCGGTACCAATTGGTCCATGGACCGGTACCAGTACACCAGTCTTTACAGTTATCCACTGCGTGCTCTATGACTTTGTATTTCTCATGACGTAAAAGCACTTTGAACCGCCTCGTTACTGAAATGTGCAGTAAAACTATATCTGATTGATTTACTGACTGATTGATACTTCCAGAGTGAGAGAAAAATTCACACAATAATCAGCAGCATCTTCCATGTGAATGAGAGGCCAAACTGGCTGAAAAATTATTGACCTTAATTAAAGTCAACCAACATGTTATCTTTAACGTTTAAAGTGAATGGTTTAAATAAAAAACCAAAAAAAACCAAAACCTCTATGTATTTAACTAGGACACTTCCTCAAAACGCCCTGCTCTAAGCTGACACCAAGCTGACACCATTTCACTCAGTTTGACAAGTTTTTTTTTTTTTAACCGTCTCCTCACTTTGAACTCAACATGGAAACACGAACAACATTTAAGCAAAATGTTTCTACTCTGTGTTATTAACGGTCTCAAACAGATAAAATGTGGTCATGGTTGCACATTGGTGGAAAAACAAATAATTCATCAAAACACAACATATATTTCGTGACTTATTTGTTGACAGAAAGTTTGGACACAACCTTCTCATTCAATGGGTTTCCTTTATTTTCATGACTATTTATAAGGCGAGAAAGCCACTTATTAACCTGACAGGACGCATCTGAGAAGTGAAAACCATTTCAGGTGACGACCTCTTGAAGCTCATCAAGAGGATGCAGAGTGTGTGCAAAGCAGTGATCACAGCAAAAGGTTGCTACTTTGAAGAAACTACAATATAAGGCGTATTTTCAGTTGTTTCACACTTCTTCGTTTAGTCCATATTTTCACATGTGTAAATTCATAGTTTGATGCCTTCAGTGTGAATCTACTATGTCAATAGTCATGAAAATAAAGGAAACTCATTGAATGAAAAGGTGTGTGTAAACTTTTGGTCTGTACTTTACATGAGATGATATGTTTTCATGTATATAAACAGGTTAGCTGTACTGATGTACAATCTAAACTTGTTGTTCTATTAGAGAAGGAACCTAGATATTATTATAACTGTGTCCTCTCCAGTCTCCAATCTGATTTTTAAACAAATAAAAAAAAATTTGAGTATACATTTGAATAAATGTATCCTGATCAACACATTGTGAACTATGTGTTGGACATGAAACGCCGGAGGAACATGTGTCAAAGTATGCTGCAGTGAAAACCCACAGCAGTGTGGTTAACCTTGTGAAACGGAAACAGAACTACTTTAAGCAATGTGCACTGAATTTCATGCTCAGCTCCACTTCAGCTGCTGCAACTCTGACTGTCTCCAGCAACACAGAGGAAATAACCAGAGCGACAGATGACCAGTGTAGGACGTGAAGATGGACCACGTCTTGCTCTCTGTGCTGGACTTCCTGAGTGAGTTAGGATGAGATGGATTCATTTGTTGTGTTCACTTAAAAACAAAAACTGAACAAACATCCATTTTTACGCTGTTTCAGTTCAACTTCAAACTGGCCTAAGTAAATACAGAAAGATAGCACAGCTATTTTCCATTTTCTAATATGTCTAATAAAGTACCGATCTTTATTTTTTGCAGTTCTCAGTTTTCTCTGCTGTGGAAAATCTCAAGGTAAATGGAAACTTCTTGTTTCTGAACGTTTATTTAATGATTTGGTTCTGATCAGCTGCATATCAACAAGTTTCAGGCTCTTTTAGTATCATTAAAAGAAAAAGAAAGTAGTGGATTATTGTCAATACTTTACATTTTTCTACATGTTCATGTCAACAGCACATTGACTTATAACATTTCCTGTACAATTTTGGTTTCCTCTTGTTTTTTTTATTAATTCCCATCCAGTGGCAACAGAGTCAATACTGACTGTGTCTCCATCATGGTTGAGTCCTGGAGCCTCAGTGAATCTGAGCTGTGAGGTTGAACCTTCATCTGCAGGATGGAGGTTCTACTGGTATCAAGCTGTTCCTGATTTATCAAATAACAACTACAGATATGAGCTGCTGGCTGGTAGCATCAATGGGACTGTAGAGAAATCCTTCATCATCACTGGACAGAAACACACAGCAGGATTTGCATGTAGAGCTGGAAGAGGAAACCCAGAGGATTTCACTGATTACAGTGAACCAAAATTCATCTGGTCATCAGGTCAGTTCTGGTTTTGTCCCATCGATGTTCATGTGTTTATCTACTTTATCCATCCTTGATTATTACCAATCTTTGAAGTCGGGTCTCAGAGATCAAATGCTCACAATGTCGTCCTAAGAGATATTTCTAATTTGTTAAAAACAAACATTGAAATAAACACCATGCATAATCTAAATTGTATATGATTTAATGATATCTGCTGTAACACGGCAGATTCTGGTGATTTTATGTTTCTCTCTGGTCTCAGTGTTCTTGGGTTGGTTTTCTATGTTTCTGTTTTTTTCTGTTCTTCTTTTAGTTTGTTCAGTCGTGTTCAAGCTCACTTTAGTTTAACCTTTCTTGATCTCTCTAGTTTTATCATTTCATGTTACTTATTTTGGTTAGATCTGTCTCATTCTTGTCCTCCTTTATGTCAGTCCTTTGTAATTTCTAGTTATTCACCTGAAAATACAAGGAAAGACTGTCCAAATTGGAATGATTCATTATTAATATTAAAGCAGATAAATATGACTCTTTGGGTATGAAAGCTTTTCCTCTCATCCTGGATGCAGCCCGTTCTGCCAGCTCTTCTTCAATGTCCAGCTATAGATGATACCAGAACCTCTGCTTGTCTCAGTCTCCATCTTAGCTTTTCATCTCCAAGGTCGTCCTGATCTCTCTCTGTGACATGTAGCTGAATTCCCCCACAGCGCCCCCTAGAAATCTTTACAAAATCAGACCCAAACCACAATTTCACAGACAATCATGAAATTCAGCACACATATAGGACTTCACAGGATCTCTTGAACCCAGGGTACAAATCCAACAAGATGTCGGCCATTTTAGGATCAAAGCCACCATTTTGTCTTTTTTCAACATTCATCTGAGCAAACTAATCCTACAGCTTTTGACATACAGACTTTCAACATCACTCAGTCTCAAGGCACTGAAGACTAAGTTATCAAATTTTTTTTGCTGCATCAAAGCATGCAGGCGAATTCAAGCCTCAAATTCTGACCATTTACTATAAAACATCAAGTTGGAATAAATTACAATCGATCCCACAGCTGTATGACATGTTATGTTTGACATAATAGACCAGTACTGAACACATTCTCATGCTAATATGGTGACATCACCTTTGTCAAATTTTTTCTTCAGTTCTCGTCTTCTCTTCCTCCATTTTATTCTTTTCAATCCTTTACATTGTCGACTGCAATTGGAGAGAAACAAGATTTTTAAAATGTTTGCATTCCAAAAAGCCGACAACAAAATGCAATTAGAATCATAAGCAGTTTTATTTGGTCGTCTTATTCTAATTGTGTCTTATTTATGTTTCCAATCTGACAATAAAAGTGCAACGTAGTTTAACAGAAACGTCTGTGAAACTTCAACCCCTGAAATCGTCCTGAACATTTTTATATTTTAACTTTTATGTTCCTGTGTTTATTGTAACTTAAACTAACTATAGGACTTTGCTGAAGCTCCTGAAAATTACACGAGTCATTGTCTGCAAGCGATTAATGGACTCATGAAACCATAACCATCCTTCACCTGCAGGTTGCATCCCAGGTCCCTCCTGGAGATCCTCCTCATGGATTGCCGTATTATTTGTGTCTTTACACGGGTCATGGTAGAATGTGAGGGATTGTACTCACAACCTTTAGATCAAATCTAGTAGGTTTCTGTTTACCGGCAATCAGCTGATGACTAAACAAACAAACCAAAAATTGTAATCCAGTGTTAAAAATGCAAAGACAAAATAATGACTCTATTTAACATAATTGTAGCAAGTCTTTAACGTTTAGGGTTTAGCCAGAGTTTTGTCTGTGTTGAATATTTTCTCCATGATGTTTTTCAGATCCTCATCCAGCAGCGTCTCTCTCAGTGAGTCCTGACAGAGATCAATACTTCACCTCTCAGTCTGTGACACTGAACTGTGGAGGAAACTCTACTGAGTGGAGAGTGAAGATGTTGGGACGAATGATTTTCAATGAGTTTAAACATTTTTTGGATGAAGATGATGAATTCCACTTGTCAGATTGCTCCAACTGGGGGAAAATGACTGGATCCTCATGCACCATTGACAGTGACAGGTCCTTTAAATCAGTGTACTGGTGTGAGTCTGGATCAGGAGAGTTCAGCAATGCAGTCAACATCAGCATAGATGGTATGTGAAGACATGTATTATTTCATTCACTAGAGGAATTTTACAGCTTTCCAGTATTAGAGACTGAATACAGTCGGCACTGAATGACACGCGGTAGAAATATGTGATCAGTTTGGCAACATTTCACATGATATGTGCTCTGATGCACTTTTGATTGTTGGATCACAGGTTGCAATCTTTATCCATCTCTAGTCACAGCTGCATCCTTACCTGTAACCTCCACTGTCCCGGTCTTTGGATTGGTGATTGTATTCGTCGTTCTCATCCTCCTCCTGCTCTGTTGCTGCTTTGTTGCTTCATCAAGTCAAAAGGTCAGAAAATATCACCTTCTGACGCGGTCATATTTCTGACCGCGATCATTCCTGCGTCATAAACACGCAGGAATGATCAAATGCGAAATCATTCTCATCGAAAATATTTTTAAATCTTCTTTTGTGCTCAAGGTCGGGGTCCGTCAGGATGAACGTCTGCATGAGATTCAAAATGAAGTTGTTCTTGAGTTCATTTCGGCTCATTTATTATAGTGGAAGATATTGACTAGATACTGGACTAACCACAGTCCTCGTCTTCCGGTCATCAGCCGTCGTCTCGTCGAAAGGCTCGTTCAGCTCTAACTTGACCTCGGTCGTTTTGAAGGCGCTCTGAGATTTCATGCAGATCATCCCCTGGTCGTCCACGCTCATCACGAAGTTGGGCTTGGTTCCCCACCTACTGGTTCCCCCACCCGGCAGGTGGGGAACCAGATTTTGTTGTTGCTGTGTTTTCTGCAGTCGCATTTTTTTGTCACACATCTGTTTGGTTGTTGTTTTGGTTCGCAATCTTGCATCATGCTCTTCTCAATTGATTTTTCCTTTTTTATTTTTATTTTTATATATATATTGTGAAAATGTGAAGGTGAGATCTGTCCAGGTTGATGCAGAAAACAGATAAAGAAACGCCTGAGAGACTGAAGTAATATTGTATGTTGATTATGAAAAAGTGTATTATGTTGATGTATTAATGATTCTAAAGTGAGTAAATTTTGAAGTTGATTATTGACGATTATATAAAACAGTTGAGTTGAAAGTTGAAAGTTCTATAATCTTATTTTATTATTAAAACTAATGCGTGTCAACCAGTTATGGTTTGAGAAATGTATTATAAAAATGGCTGTGTTGATGATTTATGGTAATCATATAGCATATAAAGAAATGAAATCACATAATAAAAGAATAGGGACAGTCTGTGGGTGCAGAGGCAAGCCTGGACATGTCTTGAGGATGGGGTTGCCTGGTCTGTGTACCAAATTAGAAAATCTGGGAGCAAAGCCAAGAATTTGAAATGAACAAATAAATCAGAAGCGGACAGGGCGTCGACCAAATATGGGAAAGTATGGGACCTTCGAAGAGGTAATCAAATGCTTGAGAAGTCACGTATACCATCTCCCCAAACACAACAGCTAGGGGAAAGAGTATAAATAAACGGAGAAGCAGAGAGCTGTGGTTCTTGGTCTCTGGCGGATCGAGCTGGCAGCAGCAGGACAATGGACCAGCAAGAAGCCGCGCCGTGGAACCAGAGGGAAGTCAAGCCTTCACACCGCTGAAAGGGAGACGAGACCCGACACCCAACAGCGCTGGCTCCTGATTTGATTGTGGCTTCGCACTCAACCCAAAAGATCTCAAGATTGCTGCAACGGACTTGGGAATCAGACAAAGGCCACAAAGAGTGATGAAGGTCGGGATGTTTGGAAGATAACAGCCGACTTTGCTTTGTTCCTATTCGAAGGAGGATTTGTCTTACTAAGACAAGACTCTGTCCAAGGGTATTCAAGTCTTCTGTTGCCGAGATGCTGTACCACCTGGGTATGAGTCTGCCTGCACCCCGAAGCCTTATTCAGTAAATTGATGGCACAGTTTAGGGAAAGAAGTTAGGAGAGGTTGGCGATTGATCTTAATTAAACTTTTTGTTGTTCTTAAATATTTACAATCATTGATTATTAATCCAGTTGTCATTTACTCCTGCTCAAAGCTTGCTTAAATAAATATATATATCAAAATTCTAATGAGCTTTGTGGACATTGAAATTAATTGAGTCATTTTATTGGTTAGGGCGGTGCTGGCTATTGCGTAATAACAAACTGACGTTAAATTTATGAAGACTAACATGACACAGAACCCATGAATGTTATGAAGACTAACATGACACAGAACCCATGAATGTTATGAAGACTAACATGACACAGAACCCAAACTGATTGTTGCTCAAACAGCATCTCTTCTTTTTTCTGTGTTTTTCTTCCACAATACATTTTTCTACTGGAAAACCAGGGAATAAAAACCTGCTGTGGTTTTTCCTTCCACACCAGGGAAAACCTCAAAACATTTTGTGGTTTTCTGTTTATGTTGTCATGGTGTCACCTTTGTACAGAACTTGGAAAAAATCTTTATTTACATCTCATTTTTATACCAAGTTCAGTTTTGTTTTGTTTTTTTTGTATTAGTGAATGTGATGAACCGAGTTAAAAACAGGAGGCATCTCAGTAATAATAATAATAATAATAATAATAATAATAATAATATTAATAATAATAATATTATGACATGTCATTTTAACAATTTTAATAAAATTATTATGATTAATTTTATAATTAATTATAAATTATATTATAATTATATTTAATTATAATATAATTATATATAATTATCCATCCATCCATCCATTTTCTGAGCACCGTTCTACCTAACGGGGTCGGGAGTTGCTGGTGTCTAGCTCCAGCTGCGTTCCGGGCGAGAGGCGGGGTTCACCCTGGACAGGTCGCCAGTCTGTCGCAGTATATATAATTATACTACAATTATATATAAATATAATTATATAACTATATATAATTATATATATAAAGGGGGAATAAAACAATATAGTTGTAACAGTGTAAACACATTGCAATATACATGAAAGCAAAAAAAAAAAAAAAAGGTGACAAATTAAAATTTAGGGTAAGTTAATGAGTAAGAACTAAAAAAAATAAAAAAATCCTGAAAACCCTAACTTCTCAAATAACAGCTGGGCATATATTTCTACATTGCATGCAATAAGGCACCTAACTAACACAAGGAAAAGAACTATGCTACAGTGTGACGCACAATTGTTATCCAAATAAAGATATTGCTCACCAAATTATATTTATAATTAAAATTATATTTATAATGTTAATAATTATATTTAATATAATAATAATTATTATTATTATCATTATTATTATTATTATTATTGTTATCATTATTGTATAATAATAATAATAATAATCATCCAAAGATTAATAAATGACAAAATAGTCTGAGCTCATAAAAGAGGTCAAAGAAACAAAACCTGAACTGAAAAAAAGCAAACTGGCTGCACAAATATAACTTTAATCAAACTTTAGCTTTAATAACATAAAGCTACATCATTTTTAAAGTTACTTTTGTAACAAATTTATGTCAGATAATGATTCCTTTGTTGTCAAGTTGTCATAGCGAAGACATTTTGAATCATGCCAACTTTGTATTGAAAGTGTCATGATTTACTGAATGACACTTTATGACAACAATCATAAATACTCATGAAGACTTACTCATGTTCATGGCAGGTGTTTTGACATGTTTATGACGGTGTCATGAGAGTCTTATTCACAACCCGTCAAATAAAGTGTTACCAACTTTTCTGAACAAAGAAAACACAAATTCCCCCTGCCAGGAGGAACTAGTGGTGTCGTCCAATCGGCATGCAAGCCTGCTAAGCCCTGACCAACGTCTTTGTTCTGGCAACTCCAAGGCAGGTAAGAACCAGCAAGAAACAACAAAATTAACTTTATAAATGCATATGTTAACTAAATGTGCATGCTAACAAATAGAACAAATGGCATTTTCCCAAAATACCAACCCAGTTATGGATAACTACAGTCCAGTCAAGTATCCTGAAGCAATCAGGCTGTGATCGAAAACATGTAACGGCCTCTAAAGAGGCCTCTAAAGAGGCGGTTACATGTTTCACAGTCATTTGAAGTCATCTAGGTGGTTTCCAGACAGCCAACAATTACCTCTAACAAGCTAAAGTACCTGTCTTCGTTTAGTATATCTTCCACCGCTTTAAACTTTTGATAATGGCTCCATTCATGTGCGTGAATATCTTCTCCACAGAGCAATACCCCCCACAACCACTAAACCCAAACCCACAACTGCACCAATCCCTACAGCAACGTTCCTGAAGAAATTTCCTTCCTTCTTTTCGTCAGGAATCGTCTTTGTCTCGTTGTCCTCTTCTGTCGCTGCATTTAAAGTATCTTTGATCATTGTCTCTGTTTCCTTCCTTTCTTTTTCTTTTTCCACTTTGATCACTCTGTTTATCATTTCATCAATCACATTCTCTGCTTCCTTTCGATCTTTCTCTATCTTCTCAATCATTCTCTGCTTCCTTTCTCTTTTCTTCTCACTTTGATCACCTGTTTATCTGATCACTCTGTTTATCATTTCATCAATCACATTCTCTGCTTCTTTCCGATCTTTCTCTTGCTCCACTTTGATCACTCTGTTTATCATTTCATCAATCATATTCTCTGCTTCCTTTCGATCTTTCTCTTCCTCAACTTTGATCACTCTGTTTATCATTTCATCAATCACTGCCTTCGATTCGTTCACTGCCTCTGCTTCTCTCATTGCCAACTCTTTCTCCAGTAGAAAACTTCATTCTGCAATTCTGCTATTTCTCTGTCCATTTTTTCCATTTCCTCTTGTACGAGGAGGCTAGAGTAATTTGAAAACTCAATCATCTCACCAATCGTTTCTAAATAACTGGCTTCATCCATTTTTGTGGTGATCCCTTCCTTTCAAAAGTCGTCTGGAATTGCTGAGCTCTTCACTGACTGAACGTGTCTGTTTCGTCCCAAAATTCAAGACTGAAGTATTGTGATGTAATAGAGAACAGCGGGATGGCACAAATTGATGTCACAGCCTCAGTAGAACAAATGGCAAACTCATCAAAGTTTGAATAAAAACAATCTGTGTGTGTGTTGTTTTTACCTTATTTCAAACAAAGTAACATACATACAGAGGTTAACTCAAAGTCATATATTAAAATATGATAAAAACAAATAAAGAACAATTACAGATGTTGAGGGTGTTGATGTTAAAGTCTAGAAAGACAAAAGCTAAATAAATGTATAAATATATACATTGGTGAAATATAATGAAGTGTACTTTTTCAGTTAGGTTTTCATAACAAAATGTCAAAAATATATTCAAATACATATGAACATCTTAGATTATAGCAAAAAGAACAATAAAGGCAACAAAAGAAAAGAAAAACATAACAGGGATCGACTATGAGAAGTCAATTCTAGAAGAGAGTTGAAAAGCTTTTGTTACTCAGGTGAATTGGAGTCAGTAGGATGACGATGTCTCCAAATATCTACTAAATTTAGCCGGTTAGAGAAGTCCAAAATATGGTTCTGTCCATTTCTAGAGGGATGTCTATCCAGTTGAGTGGAAAAGACCACATTAAAATCTCCCCCTAAAACAGTGCTTCTCAAATAGTGGGGAGGCTCCGTCAAGGGGGCGCGTTTGACTTCGGGAAACATGCTTTTTTATTTTTTTATTTTGATTTTTTTATTTACTGTCCAAGAATAAAGTGCAATTGCACCTCCACTACATTAGGGGCAGTGGCGCTCTCATTGGCAGAGTGTGCGCAGGGAGCATTCGCTCGGTGGTGTCGGGGTTTTGTTAGCACTGAGCATGCGCGACTTGCACACAGCACAGAGAACGAATACGAAGTGTACAGGTCCTTCTCAAAATATTAGCATATTGGGATAAAGTTAATTATTTTCCATAATGTAATGATAAAAATTTAACATTGATATATTTTAGATTCATTGCACAATAACTGAAATATTTCAGGTCCTTTATTGTCTTAATACAGATGATTGTGGCAGACAGCTCATAAAAACCCAAAATTTCAATCTCAAAAAATTAGCATATTTCATCCGACCAATAAAAGAAAAGAAAAGTTTATGGAGGCCCAGGATGCTTCGATAGCGGCCTTTAGCTCATCCAGAGTGTTCGGTCTTGCGTCTCTCAACTTTCCCTTCACAGTATCCCACAGATTCTCTATGGGGTTCAGGTCAGGAGAGTTGGCAGGCCAATTGAGCACAGTGATACCATGGTCAGTAAACCATTTGCCAGTGGTTTTGGCACTGTGAGCAGGTGCCAGGTTGTGCTGAAAAATGAAATCTTCATCTCCATAAAGCTTTTCAGCAGATGGAAGCATGAAGTGCTCCAAAATCTCCTGATAGATAGCTGCATTGACCCTGCCCTTGATAAAACACAGTGGACCAACACCAGCAGCTGACATGGCATCCCAGTCCATCACTGACTGTGGGTACTTGACACTGGACATTTTGGCAATTCCTTCTCCCCAGTCTTCCTCCAGACTCTGGCACTTTGATTTCCGAATGACATGCAAAATTTGCTTTCATCCGAAAAAAGTACGTTGGACCACTGAACAACAGTCCAGTGCTGCTTCTCTGTAGCCCAGGTCAGACGCTTCTGCCACTGTTTTTTGTTCAAAAGTGGCTTGATCTGGGGAATGCGGCACCTGTAGCCCTTTTCCTGCACACGCCTGTGCACGGTGGATCTGGATGTTTCTACTCCAGACTCAGTCCACTGCTTCTGCAGTTCCCCCAAGGTCTGGAATCGGCCCTTCTCCACAATCTTCCTCAGGGTCCGGTCACCTCTTCTTGTTGTGCAGCGTTTTCTGCCACACTTTTTCCTTCCCACAGACTTCCCACTGAGGTGCCTTGATGCAGCACTCGGGGAACAGCCTATTCGTTCAGGAATTTCTTTCTGTGTCTTACCTGCTCTCGTGAGGGTGTCAAAGACGGCCTTCTGGACAGCAGTCAGGTCTGCAGTCCTACCCATGATTGGGGTTTGAGTGATAAACCAGTCTGGGAGTTTTAAAGGCCTCAGGAATCTTTTGCAGGTGTTTAGAGTTAATTCATTGATTCTGATGATTAGGTTCATAGCTCGTTTAGAGACCCTTTTCATGATATGCTAATTTTGTGAGATAGGAATTTTGGGTTTTCATGAGCTGTTTGCCAGAATCATCCGTATTAAGACAATGAAGGACCTGAAATATTTCAGTTAGTGTGCAATGAATCTAAAATATATGAATGTTACATTTTTATCATTACATTATGGAAAATAATGAACTTTATGACAATATGCTAATATTTTGAGAAGGACCTGAACAATCAAAACGAATCGACCACAGCTGGTGCCTGAAATACAGCAGGCTTTTTAGAGCCTGACTTTAATGGAATGATAGCGCCACCCAGAGGACGGTAGTAAAATGGCCGACAGTCCATATGATACAGCAACAGCAAATATGGGTTAATTGTAACCTTTGGTCTAAGTGTAACCCACAGTATATATATTCTGTGTATAATCTTCTTTCATGCAAACTTTTTACTACTTACCACTCCATCATTTTTCTTGTTCCTGTGTTTGAGCGTAAAAAGGGGAATCCAGCATTTAGTCGAGTGGTTCTTCAAAAGCACACACTGTGATTCTGTCAGTCTGTGTCCCTGCTTTTAGCTGTTTTGTCATTTGTCTTAAATCTTGTGCACATGTTTTGATTTCTTTGACTTTTCTGTAACCAGGTTGCTGTGTGTTGCAGATGTCTGCAGAGGTTCCTGTTGAAAATGAAATCTGGATCTCAATGGGGTTTTACCTGGAAGAATAAAAGCAATAAAAAAATATATATATATTTTTTTAACCATTAGAGTTTGTTGTGTGTCTGTATATGTCTAAAAGAGTCTGAAAGTTTCTAACCACTTTTTCACAGTTATCAGAAATGCAGATGTAAAAACTCGGGTTCATTAGGTCTTATTGTGCCTGACAAATTAAGACGGTTGTTGGATTTCATAAAAATCCAGCAGAGAGTTTGTGAAAAAGGGCGTGTCTGGGATTATTCAGTCGGTTTCCAATTGGGTTTAAAACACAGTGAGAAAAACAAATGCTACAAGGTCGGACACGTTTGTTACTCTAAATTTATGTAAGGTATGTTGGAGTTTTACGGGATTTTCTACAGGAATCTTGATGTTCATAACTGGAATCGGTTCTGGACACACGAACCGACCGGAACCTGTTGGACCTTAATCTGCTCTGTGGTCACAAGAGGTTTGGAAAATCGGCCAACGATCCTTAAACCGTCCTCTCATCTCGTCTCGACCACTGCCCTAACGCTCTCTGACTCTGGTCGCTATGGTAACATTTGAATGTCCCTTCAAAATGAGGTACATATGCGCCACTATAGGCCAAAGATTAATAAGATGAATGTTTCTTAATGCAGATTTTAAAACCAATCTATTATTTTTTGCTTGTTGAGCTATGTTGTGTCATTAGATGTTCAATGGAAGAGAGTCTTGTTCAGTGTTGTATAGTAACGAAGTAAAAATACTTCTCTACTTTACTTAAGTATATTTTGGAGTACTTCATACTTTCCTCGAGTAAGAACATTTTTGATAACTTTTACTTTTACTTCACTACATTTCCGAACTTAATTACTCCGATACATTTTCAATGTGTGGTTTAGTTACTCGTTACAAAAAAGCGAGAGAGAAATGCAAATGTTTTGACCCACCTACTGATTGACTGCAACAAAGCCTGCTTACCTGGGCTTGTTCATCTCCACCAATAGGATGCACAGGTTTCACCTCCCCACTACGTCAGAAAGTCCAGCAAACAGTCTGATTGGTTAGAGCTCCGTTTGTGGAGGTTTGTGCCGTTAAAATGTTTGTTTGTGCAGCTTTGGTTTCCGAGATATTAAAATGATTTTTTAGCCCATCCAGAGTTCATCATCCCCGCATTTTGCTCCAAAACAAACCAAAGTGGGCTGGTTCGTTAGTGCTCCGTTTGTGCAGGTTTGTGCCGTTAAAACAAATGCAGCAAAGTTGTTTTCAATTTGGATTTTGGCTATTCCGACATCCGGTGTGAGCGGCGCCTAACTCGAGGTTGATCCGATTCATGAACGCTAATCTCGGCCAGCCGTTCTCTCGGTCTCCCCTTCCTCAAGGAGTCGGAGTTTCACTCAGGGAGAGTCAACAAATTTTACATCCAAACTCCTGAGAAACTAATGGAAATAGATTTCTTGCCTTGTGACCAACTGACACAAAATTCATTTTACTTACTCTTTAAGTAAGTAATGGATGGCCTAAAAAATAATTTTTAATATCTCGGAAACCAAAGCTGCACAAACGGAGCTCTAACCAATCAGACTATTTGCTGGATTTTTTGAGTAGGGGGGGTGTCAGCATCATGGAGGTCTGTTACCTTTCTCCCATTAAACCCCAAGTTAACAAAAAAGCTCTCCCTCTTCAGATGCCAAATAAGCTGCATTTCCCTCCCAATTCTTTTTTCTTTTGCATAATGACCAGTTGTGTGCACCTATAGTTTGTGAAGTATAGTAATCGTAACGGCTTTTTTTCTTCATGTTTGCCGCATTTTCTATACTATTTATTTTTCTCATTTTCAGCACTGACCTTACTGAAAGGGAAAACTTAAGGCTTACAAAAACTTTATTTTCTGTCCTGGAGGGTTTACTAAGAAGCTGGTTCAGTTGTAAAGCAGGTTAAGTTAACCTTGTGGTTTAGGTAAAGCTCCTAATTTTCTTAACTAAATGATGCTGCCGGTTTATCTATTAGCAGGTTTCATTTTGCCTGAACTTGGTTGTGTTCATTATTTTAAGTGTATTTTACAAGTTTACCAAAATATAAAAAATGTCATTCAAACTGCATTTCCCTTGTTTTACTTTTTACTTGTACTTTTCATTACATTACTTGAGTTCATCCATTTTTACAGTAATTTTCATACTTAAGTACAAGACGTTTCAGATACTTTAATACTTTAACTCAAGTAACATTTTAATCAATGACTTTTACTTTTACCAAAGTCATTATTTTGGAGCGATACCTATACTTTTACTTGACTCCAAGATTTCAGTACTTTATACAACACTGGTCTTGTTGTCAGAGGGATTGAGATGATTACTGAAGGCCAAAAAGTTAACGGTTAAGTTATAGCTAATAATTCTTTGCTGTTTCTTGGATCTGACTTGCTAATCAAATAATGTGAAGTGAAAATGATTTTTTTTTATATCTGTAATAAAAATATTAATCTGTGAAATGCATGAGTGTGAAATAACTACAAGTTGAGCTCGACCTTGGTGTGAGACCATCAGATAAGGAAGCAGGCGAAGCGGCTTCAGGTCAGCTGTTGGAGACAGAGAAGCAAACTGTAATCAGGCCAGAGGGAAGAAAGTTTTCACCCTCAAGGCATCGTCACTGGACAACAGCTGGAATCTCACCAACCCAAAGATATGCAGCAGAAAACTGACCAGTCAGATAGGAATGCAGACAAAAATCAGATTAATTGACACATAAAAACCAAGAAAAGAAATAACAAAATAAAAATCTCCCAATATGACGTGGTGAGCATGGAAATCCTCCCCAAACAGCAGGAAAGGCTCATAGACTCACCGCCGGCCCAAGGAGCAGGCGTCCTCTTCACCTGCATGGAAAGGCTGTGAATTCAGATCTACTTCTCCGCTTGTCCAAGGTTCAAAACCCTGGCAAAGACAGCAGGTAGACCTGCTCTACAACATCTCTCACCTCAGAAACGCTTGCAAGGCCTCGTCAAGGGGAGGTGGAGGTTTCTACTATTTGTTCAGTGCAGAAAAAACAAAAGCAGTTTTGTCAAGATGATTTGCAGGGTTTTACAATCAACATTTTACTGTTTGCATTTGGCTGTGGAACCAGTTCTCTCTGCATTGTGCAGGTTACTAGTGAAGGATTTGCTGTGACATAGTTCATCTTCGAAGATGGACGGTTTCTCAAGTTCTGACAAAACGCAGAAAAAAATAACTTTATCTCCCATATCCAGCAGAACTTTTAACTCGTTCGAGGGGAGGAGGGAACATTGAGTCTTAGTGGACCTTGTTCCGCTCCTCCATTGTCGAGGCGGCTTACTGGAGCTGCGGCCGTGAGGCTGTTGGTGCCTGTCGTGGCAGCAACCCTGGAACCCGTTGGTGGACACCTTCGGTGAGGGATGCTGTCAGGCTGAAGAAGGAGTCTTATTGGGCCTTTTTGGCCTCTGGGACTCCGGAAGCAGCTGATGGGGACCGGCGGGCGACGCGGCATGGATCGGGTGGTTGCTGAAGCAAAAACTCGGTCATGGGAGGAGTTCGGAGAAGCCATGGAGAACGACTTCCGCACGGCTTCAAGGTGATTTTGGTCCACCATCTCAGGAGGGGGAAGCAGTGCAGCACCAACACTGTTTGTTGTGGGGATGGTGTCCTGCTGACCTCAACTCGGGACATTGTGGGCCGGTGGGCAGAATACTTCGAAGACCTCCTCAATCCCACTGACATACCTTCCATTGAGGAAGCTGAGTTTTGGGACTCTGGGTCGGGCTCTCCAATCTCTAGGGACGCGGTCGCCGAGGTAGTTAAAAAGCTCCTTGGTGACAGGGCCCTAAGATGGGGTACTGGGGTGGATGGGGTGGAAGCAGCAGATAGGTACCGGCGGGGGACCGGAGGTTGTGCTCCAATTATAGAGAGGTCACACTCTTAAGCCTCCCTGGCAAAGTCTATTCGGGGTCCTGGAGAGGAGGGTCCATCAGATTGTGGAACCTCGGATTCAGGAAGAGCAGTTTGGTTTCCGACCTGTTCTGTTCATTACTGTCATGGACAGAATTTCTAGGCGCATTCGAGGTGCTGAGGGGATCCGTTTTGGAGGCCTTGGAATCGCATCTCTGCTTTTTGCGGATGATCTCGTCCTGTTGGCAGGATGTGATCTGCAGCTCTCGCTGGAAGCGGCCAGGATGAGGATCAGTGCCTCCAAATCCGGAAAAGGGGTAGAGTGCCTTCTCTGGGTTGGGGGTGAGGGTATCCTGCCCCAAGTGGATTAGTTCAAGTATCTCGGGATCTTGTTCATAAATAAGGAAAGAAGGGAGCGGGATATCGACAGGCGGATTGGCGCAGCATCTGCCGTGAAGCGGGCGCTGTACCGGTCCGTTGTGTTGAAGAGAGCTGAGTCAAAAAGCGACGCTCTCGATTTACCTGTTGATCTACTTTCCCACCCTCATCTATGATCATGACTGGAAGAACAAGGTCACGGATTCAAGCGGTCTAAATGGGTTTTCTCCGTAGGTTAACTGGGCTCTCCCTTAGAGAAAGGGTGAGAAGCTCAGTCATCCGGGAGGGACTCAGAGTAGAGCTGCTGCTCCTTCATGTCCAGAGGAGCCAGTTGAGGCTCGGGCATCTGGTCAGGATGCCTCCTGGACGCCTCCCTGGTGAGGTGTTTCAGGCCCGTCCCACCATGAGGAGGCCCTGGGAAAGACCCAGGAAACACTGGAGGGACTATGTCTCTCGGCTGGCCTGTGAACGCCTTGGGATTTCCCCGGAGGAGCTGGAAGAAGTGGCTGGGAAGAGGGAAGTCTTGGCCTCCTTTCTTAAGCTGCTACGCCTGCGACCCGACCCCGGAGAAGCGGCAGAAATGGATGGATGTAGGTGGCGTAATGTTTGTTTATGCCGGTTTCCTTGGTTTTCTTTTGAAAGTGATTCTGTTGAACCACAATTCAACAGTAATGGGGGAGGAAGTGCAATAATTTACTATAAACCCAGCAACTACTATTACGTATGCAAGAACAAGCTTGCACATGTTTAATTTTTTTTACTTGAACCGATGTGAGAGATACTGGCTGACATGAAAAAAGAAGTGCGATCTGACACGTCATGTTCACACTAAGAGCTAAATTTATGTCCACTTCTTAGAATCAAGAATGAGCTTAATTTGCAGCAGCACACAGAGGTGTCAAAGCAAAGAGACGTCTGTGTTCTGCTGATAAGCTCTCTTGCAGAAGTAGGAAGCATTAAGCAGGCCTGATGCTGGTGTCTTTGCAATGCCGCTTTCCACCAGTTATGAAGACAAAGTCGTAATGGCAAAAAAATGATTTATTTTACAGTATTTGGTGTAACTTGAAGTAAACAAGTTTAAATCCACAGTCTGGATTTAAAGGCACTCAGTATTTCAGCTGTTTTGCAGTTTTCTGGACGTTTGTTCCAGATTTGTGGTGCAGAGAAGCTTAAAGCTTTTTCTCCATGTTTGTTTCTGGTTCTGGGGATGCAGAGCAGAACCAGAACCAGAAGACCTGAGAGGACTGCAAGGTTGATACAACACCAGAAGAACTTCAATGTATTGCGGTGCTAAACCGTTCAGTGATTTATAGTGTTTTGATTGCTTTTGCTTTAAATTGATTTTTGTTTGTAAATGGCTTTGTTTATTCTTTTAGTAACTAAAGCTGAAAAAGGATCAACTTGAAGTAAAGATACCAAACATGTTGCATGGTACAAAAAAAAGAAAAAAAATGCTTCTTGTATTTAACTAGAGCACTTCCTCAAAGCACCCTGCTCTAAGCTGACACCATTTTACTCAGTTTGTCACGAGTTTTATTATTATTCAGAACTTAACATTTAAATATGAACAACATTAAAGCTAAATGTTGTTTCTACTCTGTAGCTCAGATTGCAGACAAAACACAGACATAAAGAACATTTAAGTAAAACATCAGATTTAGATTTTAAACATGTTAAGTTGGAGTCGCAGCTTAAATACACAAGAAAACATGATCATCTCCTAATGATGTAATTTGATAGATAGATGAAATAACATGAACACACAAGATGAAATCAATGTTGATTTCATGCAAAACAATCAAGTTTATTTATTGTTCTTGAACAACAAATGAGTCACTGAATATATTTGAAGTGTTTCATTGAAGTTTGTGCTTTTCTGCCAATGTGTAACCATGGCAACATTTTATTTCTGACGACTGGACACGAAGTAATGGAGGAACAAGTGACAAAGTATGCTGTGGTGTCAAGAAACAGCAGAAGCTAAGAGTGTGAAACGGAAACAGGGCATCTGTAAATAGTGTTTTTTGAGTTTTATGCTCAGATCCTCTTTAGCTGCTGGTTTGTCAGTTTGTCTCTTGCCAAACCAGAGCGACAGATGACCAGTGCAGGACGTGAAGATGGACCACGTCTTGCTCTCTGTGCTGGACTTCCTGAGTGAGTACATGACTTTTAATCGAGCAGATTGAGGAAAATGCTTGAAATGAGAAGATTAGGATGAGATGGATTCATTTGTTGTGTTCACTTAAAAACAAAAACTGAACAAACATCCATTTTTACGCTGTTTCAGTTCAACTTCAAACTGACCTAAAGCAAATACAGAAAGATAGCACAGCTATTGTCCACTTTCTAATCGATCTAATAAAGTACCGATCTTCATTTTTTGCAGTTCTCAGTTTTCTCTGCTATGGAAAATCTCAAGGTAAATGAAAACTCCTTGTTTCTGAACGTTTATTTAATGATTTGGTTCTGATCAGCTGCATGTCAGCAAGTTTCAGGCTCTTTTAGTATCATTAAAAGAAAGTAGTGGATTATTGTCAATACTTTACATTTTTCTACATGTTCATGTCAACAGCACATTGACTTATAACATTTCCTGTACAATTTTGGTTTCCTCTTGTTTTTTTTATTAATTCCCATCCAGTGGCAACAGAGTCAATACTGACTGTGTCTCCATCATGGTTGAGTCCTGGAGCCTCAGTGAATCTGAGCTGTGAGGTTGAATATGGATCTGCAGGATGGAGGTTCTACTGGTATCAAACTGTTCCTGATTTATCAAATAACAACTACAGATATGAGCTGCTGCCTGGTAGCATCAATGGGACTGTAGAGAAATCCTTCATCATCACTGGACAGAAACACACAGCAGGATTTGCATGTAGAGCTGGAAGAGGAAACCCAGAGAATTTCACTGATTACAGTCATCCAAAATTCATCTGGTCATCAGGTCAGTTCTGGTTTTGTCCCATCGATGTTCATGTGTTCATCTACTTTATCCATCCTTGATTATTACCAATCTTTGAAGTCGGGTCTCAGAGATCAAATGCTCACAATGTCGTCCTAAGAGATATTTCTAATTTGTTAAAAACAAACATTGAAATAAACACCATGCATAATCTAAATTGTATATGATTTAATGATATCTGCTGTAACACGGCAGATTCTGGTGATTTTATGTTTCTCTCTGGTCTCAGTGTTCTTGGGTTGGTTTTCTATGTTTCTGTTTTTTTCTGTTCTTCTTTTAGTTTGTTCAGTCGTGTTCAAGCTCACTTTAGTTTAACCTTTCTTGATCCTTATTTTATTTTTTTGGTTAGATCTGTCTTGTTCTTGTCCTCCTTTATGTCAGTCCTTTGTAATTTCTAGTTATTACCATGAAAATACAAGGAAAGACTGTCCAAATTGAAATGATTCATTATTAATATTAAAGCAGATAAATATGACTCTTTGGGTATGAAAGCTTTTCCTCTCATCCTGGATGCAGCCCGTCCTGCCAGCTCTTCTTCAATGTCCAGCTATAGATGATACCAGAACCTCTGCTTGTCTCAGTCTCCATCTTAGCTTTTCATCTCCAAGGTCGTCCTGATCTCTCTCTGTGACATGTAGCTGAATTCCCCCACAGCGCCCCCTAGAAATCTTTACAAAATCAGACCCAAACCACAATTTCACAGACAATCATGAAATTCAGCACACATATAGGACTTCACAGGATCTCTTGAACCCAGGGTACAAATCCAACAAGATGTCGGCAATGTTAGGATAAAGCCACCATTTTGTACTTTTTCAACATTCATCTGACCAAACTAATCCTACAGCTTTTGACAAACATACTTCAACATCACTCAGTCTCAAGGTGTAAATGCCCTGTAAAAGGGGGATATTTTAATAAAGAGCCGGACACGGTGCTTCTGCTCCAGCGATTATTATTATCAGCGGAGGAAGTTCCGGTGCTCTTCAATATAACTAGCGCAAGCACTAGGCTCCCCCTGCTGGTGGCATCTGGCCACTGCTTTAACCAAATAGGCCTAGTCAGCCTCTGAAATAACAAAATTTCAATCCATCACAAAGGCACTGAAGATGAAAAGTTATCAAAATTGTTTTGCTGCATCAAAGCATGCAGGCGAATCCAAGCCTCAAATTCTGACCATTCACCATAAAACACCAAGTTGGAATAAATTACAATCGATCCCACAGCCTTATGACATGTTATGTTTGACATAATAGACCAGTACTGAACACATTCTCATGCTAATATGGTGACATCACCTTTGTCAAATTCTTTCTTCTTCAGTTCTCTTCTTCTCTTCCTCCACTTTATCCAGCTTCATCAACAAACTTTTTTGTCTTGATTTAAATCCTTTTCACTGTCAACTGCAATTGCCAAGAAACAAGATTTTTAAAATGTTTGCTTTCCAAGAAGCCAACAACAAAATGCAATTAGAATCACAAGTAGTTTTATTTAGTCGTCTTATTCTAATTGTGTCTTATTTATGTTTCCAATCTGACAATAAAAGTGCAACGTAGTTTAACAGAAACGTCTGTGAAACTTCAACCCCTGAAATAGTCCTAAATATTTTTATATTTTAACTATTATGTTCCTGTGTTTATTGTAAGTAAAACTAACTATAGGACTTTGCTGAAGCTCCTAAAAATTACATGAGTCATTGTCTGCAAGCGATTAATGGACTCATGAAACCATAACCATCCTTCACCTGCAGGTTGCATCCCAGGTCCCTCCTGGAGATCCTCCTCATGGATTGCCGTATTATTTGTGTCTTTACATGGGTCATGGTAGAATGTGAGGGATTGTACTCACAACCTTTCGATCAAATCTAGTAGTTTTCTGGCAATCAGCTGACGACTAAACAACCAAACCAAAAATTGTAATTAGTGGTAAAAATGCAGAGACAAAATAATGACTCTATTTAACATAATTGTAGCAAGTCTTTAACGTGTTAGGGTTTAGCCAGAGTTTTGTCTGTGTTGATCATTTTCTTCATTTTGTTTTTCAGATCCTCATCCAGCAGCGTCTCTCTCAGTGAGTCCTGACAGAGATCAATACTTCAGCTATGACTCTTTAACTCTGAGCTGTGGAGGAAACTCTGCTGAGTGGAGAGTGATGGAGTTTGTAGAAACAGATCAGTGGTTGTTACTTTGCTCCAACTCGTGGGAAATGTCTGGATCCTCATGCACCATTAACAGTGACAGGCGCCATAAATCAGTGTACTGGTGTGAGTCTGGATCAGGAGAGTTCAGCAATGCAGTCAACATCAGCATAGATGGTATGTTTTGTTTCAGAGCTACTTAAAATGAAATTGGCTGGACTCTTCAGTGTATCTCTTCTTCAACATCAGGGCCATCTTTGAACTGATGCTGCTAGAATAATGAAACTGTGGTTTTGAAAAGACAAACAAAATTCTACATTTATAGTTATAAGTTCTTTCAAGGGAATTTTACATATTTGATAGATTTCAGAGTATTTGATTTATTTTAACTGAATCTCTTCTTCCAACAGAAGATTCAGTCCTGACTGTGTCTCCATCATGGTTGAGTCCTGGAGCCTCAGTGAATCTGAGCTGTGAGGTTGAACCTTCATCTGCAGGATGGAGGTTCTACTGGTATCAAGCTGTTCCTGATCGATCAAAGAACAACTACAGATATGAGCTGCTGCCTGGTAGCATCAATGGGACTGTAGAGAAATCCTTCATCATTACTGGACAGAAACACAAGCAGGATTTGCTTGTAGAGCTGGAAGAGGAAACCCAGAGAATTTGACTGATTACAGTAAACTAAAGTTCATCTGGTCATCAGGTCAGTTCTGTTTATTTCTCTGAATATGTGAGTCTCAAATATCACATGGTCTTAATTTTTTCTGTAGTTTCTTCACATCAGTTTACAAAAATTCAAAATAGTAACATAAATCTTTGTGAAACATCAACATTTTCACACAAAAATAGTTTCATCAACCTCTCCTATGACAGAGTTTCGTAACTTAGGTTATTTTTCTGTTTTGTGTTTTCGGTCACAAAATAAGAATAATACTGTTCACAAAAATAAAACATAAAAATAAATTGCTGTGAACTATATTGATATTTACAGTCATTTGTCTGCAATATTCACCATTGCAGATAAGCATGCCAAGTGATTTGACTAAGACTTTAAAATCAAAGCAAATAAAGGCCATATCTAAAAGGGAAAACTGTTTCTTATTTAGATATGATAACCAAAACAACACAAACATATTTCAAACAACACAGAAAAAAAAAAAAAAACAGACTCTTTTTGGCTCCATTAGCTTCAAGCAGTTATTTTCTCCATGTTGTTTTTCAGATCCTCATCCAGCAGCGTCTCTCTCAGTGAGTCCTGACAGAGATCAACACTTCACCTCTGAGTCTTTAACTCTGAGCTGTGGAGGAAACTCTGCTGAGTGGAGAGTGATGGAGTTTGTAGAAACAGATTAGTGGTTGTCATTTTGCTCCAACTGGTGGGAAATGTCTGGATCCTCATGTACCATTAACAGTCGTTGGTCCTATGAAGCAGTGTACTGGTGTGAGTCTGGATCAGGAGAATTCAGCAATGCAGTCAACATCAGCATAGATGGTATGTTAATGTACATGTTTCATTCATCAGGAGTTTTGCGGTTTATCACAGGTTTATCACAAAAAAGGAACTGAATTCAAATAGACCAGTTTTTTTTTTTGTTCCCAATCAATGTAAATTATAGTAGTTATTATAAAAAGCTTCAGTCATCCACCAGAGTAAGGCATCTCAAAATGTCTGACATTTTTTGTGCGTTTTTCATCCCTACCATTAAGTCTTCATTGCTGTTTCAGCAGCTACTAACCATGTCAACATAGAGTTTCTGCATAGTTTATTAAAATTTGTGTAGAGCGATATTTTCACAAGTGTTCCTCATATTAGTTGCTTAAACAAAAGGTGGACAAGTTAAATTTAAAAAATCTGATAGAAATAACATGTTCTGTTTGTTCTATATAGCCTGTTCTGCAGTAAATGTCTCCAGCAGCTGATTTCTGACTGAAGCTTCATTTTCTCTGACTGGTTTACAGATGAAGATCTTCTCCTGGTGAGACCCGTCCATCCTGTGACTGAAGGAGCTTCTGTCACTCTGAGCTGCAGACGGAGAGGAGAAAACAAACTTTCTAATGTGACTTTCTATCACAATGATAAACTGATCCAAAATGACAGCAGAGGAGAGCTGAATATCCCTGCAGTGTCTCAGTCAGATGAAGGTTTCTACAAGTGTGAACATTCAGGAGACGTTTCACCTGAGAGCTGGATGACTGTTAAAGGTGAGATTCTTAATACACTGATCTTATTGAATGGTTGTTTTTGTGTTTGTTTGTTTGTGTGTGTGTGTGTGTGTGTGTGTGTGTGTGTGTGTGTGTGTGTGTGTGTGTGTGTGTGTGTGTGTGTGTGTGTGTGTGTCAGGGACCAAAGAGTGCAGAATGGAGAACACAGGTGTAGAATTCAAAAAAGTGGGTTTTTATTTACCCCCAAAATATGAGAAATGTAACAGCAATTAGACAATGAGAGAGGTCGACTCAAATGACTAAACTCCAAAATTTAACTGACAAAACCCTCAAACTGACATGAGACAAACTAACCGACCTCCTGAAATGTCACATAAGGACATTTAAATACTGGTTTAGTGAAACCATATGGGCACAATATGGGAAAACAAAATGGCTGCCACACGACAACAAACACAAAACAATCACATGAATCCCAAAACACCCCCACCATGCTCGATGCATGTGGTTCAGTTCAACCAGGCCAACAGCTGGACCTCAGGAACCTCAGCCTTCTGCCCTGCAGGTAGGGGTAGTTTGAGATAACTCAAACAAAAAAAATGGTATTAATACAACATAACCTTGCAGCATCAATATGTGTGCACTCCATATAAACATTGTAAGTAGTCATAGGATAATGAAGAAATATAATATACCGTACGCTCAAGAGCCCCCTGGTGGTTGAAGGAAAGTCGCTTTTTTCCTCACATCAACATGTGAGGAATAAAGCAGTGGCTTAAAGTTTGAAAAATACAGTACTGAGAAATATTTAAAGAAATAACTGCAAAATAAACAAAAGTGAAACCAAATAATGATGAGGGGAGGGTCTTGCCCTGCGTGGCTCACCGTCACAGTTTGTTGGTTGGTTTTGTGCACTACCATTGTCACAGGTTGCAATCTTTCTCCATCTCTAATAACAGCTGCATCCGGACCTGGAAGCTCGACTGCACTCGTCTTTGGATCAGTGATTGGATTCGTCATTCTCATCCTCCTCCTGCTGCTGCTCTGTTATTTCATCAAGTCAAAAGGTCAGAAAATATCACTTTCATTCCTGCGTCATAAACACGCGGGAATGATCAAATGCGAAACCATTCTCATCAAAAATATTTTTAAATCTTCTTTTGTGGTCAAGGTCGGGGATCAGAGCAGCCAGTCGGTCACGATGAACGTCTGCATCAGGTTCACTCCTCTCTCCTATGTGGTCAGTCTTTCACTTTGTCCTGAATGTTTTCACAGATCAAGTTGCTCTTGAGTTGGCTTCGGCTCATTTAAAGTGGAAGATATTTGCACTAGATACTGGACAAAAATATTTGGTAGGATTTTGTTGTTGCTGTGTTTTCTGCAGTCGCATTTTTTTGTCACCCATCTGTTTGGTTGCTGTTTTGGTTCGCTATCTTGCATCATGCTCTTCTCATTTGATTTTTCCTTTTTTATTTTTATTTTTATATATATATTGTGAAAATGTGAAGGGGAGATCTGTCAAGGTTGAGGCGGAAAACAGACCAAGAAAGTCCTGAGAGACTGAAGTAATCTTGTATGTTGATTCACTGTTGATTATGAAAAAGTGTATTATGTTGATGTATTAATGATTATAAAGTGAGTAAATTTTGAAGTTGATTATTGACGATTATATAAAACAGTTGAGTAACGAATCACAAGTTGAAAGTTCTATAATCTTATTTTATTATTAAAACTAATGCGTGTCAACCAGTTATGGTTTGAGACATGTATTATAAAAATGGCTGTGTTGATGATTTATGGTAATCATATAGCATATAAAGAAATGAAATCACATAATAAAAGAATAGGGACAGTCTGTGGGTGCAGAGGCAAGCCTGGACATGTCTTGAGGATGGGGTTGCCTGGTCTGTGTACCAAATTAGAAAATCTGGGAGCAAAGCCAAGAATTTGAAATGAACAAATAAATCAGAAGCGGACAGGGCGTCGACCAAATATGGGAAAGTATGGGACCTTCGAAGAGGTAATCAAATGCTTGAGAAGTCACGTATACCATCTCCCCAAACACAACAGCTAGGGGAAAGAGTATAAATAAACGGAGAAGCAGAGAGCTGTGGTTCTTGGTCTCTGGCGGATCGAGCTGGCAGCAGCAGGACAATGGACCAGCAAGAAGCCGCGCCGTGGAACCAGAGGGAAGTCAAGCCTTCACACCGCTGAAAGGGAGACGAGACCCGACACCCAACAGCGCTGGCTCCTGATTTGATTGTGGCTTCGCACTCAGCAAAAGATCTCAAGATTGCTGCAACGGACTTGGGAATCAGACAAAGGCCACAAAGAGTGATGAAGGTCGGGATGTTTGGAAGATAACAGCCGACTTTGCTTTGTTCCTATTCGAAGGAGGATTTGTCTTACTAAGACAAGACTCTGTCCAAGAGTATTCAAGTCTTCTGTTGCCGAGATGCTGTACCACCTGGGTATGAGTCTGCCTGCACCCCGAAGCCTTATTCAGTAAATTGATGGCACAGTTTAGGGAAAGAAGTTAGGAGAGGTTGGCGATTGATCTTAATTAAACTTTTTGTTGTTCTTAAATATTTACAATCATTGATTATTAATCCAGTTGTCATTTACTCCTGCTCAAAGCTTGCTTAAATAAATATATATATCAAAATTCTAATGAGCTTTGTGGACATTGAAATTAATTGAGTCATTTTATTGGTTAGGGCGGTGCTGGCTATTGCGTAATAACAAACTGACGTTAAATTTATGAAGACTAACATGACACAGAACCCATGAATGTTATGAAGACTAACATGACACAGAACCCATGAATGTTATGAAGACTAACATGACACAGAACCCAAACTGATTGTTGCTCAAACAGCATCTCTTCTTTTTTCTGTGTTTTTCTTCCACAATACATTTTTCTACTGGAAAACCAGGGAATAAAAACCTGCTGTGGTTTTTCCTTCCACATCAGGGAAAACCTCAAAACATTTTGTGGTTTTCTGTTTATGTTGTCATGGTGTCACCTTTGTACAGAACTTGGAAAAAATCTTTATTTACATCTCATTTTTATACCAAGTTCAGTTTTGTTTTGTTTTTTTTGTATTAGTGAATGTGATGAACCGAGTTAAAAACAGGAGGCATCTCAGTAATAATAATAATAATAATAATAATAATAATAATAATAATAATAATAATAATAATAATAATAATATTATGACATGTCATTTTAACAATTTTAATAAAATTATTATGATTAATTTTATAATTAATTATAAATTATATTATAATTATATTTAATTATAATATAATTATATATAATTATCCATCCATCCATCCATTTTCTGAGCACCGTTCTCCCTAACGAGGGGTCGGGGAGTTGCTGAGTGTCTAGCTCCAGCTGCGTTCCGGGCGAGAGGCGGGGTTCACCCTGGACAGGTCGCCAGTCTGTCGCAGTATATATAATTATACTATAATTATATATAATTATAATTATAATTATAATTATAATATAATTATTATAATTAAATAATATATATTTAATTATGTTAATAATTATATTTAATATAATAATAATTATTATTATTATCATTATTATTATTATTATTGTTATCATTATTGTATAATAATAATAATAATAATCATCCAAAGATTAATAAATGACAAAATAGTCTGAGCTCATAAAAGAGGTCAAAGAAACAAAACCTGAACTGAAAAAAAGCAAACTGGCTGCACAAATATAACTTTACTCAAACTTTAGCTTTAATAACATAAAGCTACATCATTTTTAAAGTTACTTTTGTAACAAATTTATGTCAGATATTTTAAGTTGTCATAGCGAAGACATTTTGAATCATGCCAACTTTGTATTGAAAGTGTCATGATTTACTGAATGACACTTTATGACAACAATCATAAATATTCATGAAGACTTACTCATGTTCATGGCAGGTGTTTTGACATGTTTATGACGGTGTCATGAGAGTCTTATTCACAACCCGTCAAATAAAGTGTTACCAACTTTTCTGAACAAAGAAAACACAAATTCCCCCTGCCAGGAGGAACTAGTGGTGTCGTCCAATCGGCATGCAAGCCTGCTAAGCCCTGACCAACGTCTTTGTTCTGGCAACTCCAAGGCAGGTAAGAACCAGCAAGAAACAACAAAATTAACTTTATAAATGCATATGTTAACTAAATGTGCATGCTAACAAATAGAACAAATGGCATTTTCCCAAAATACCAGCAGTTATGGATAACTACAGTCCAGTCAAGTATCACTGAAGCAATCAGGCTGTGATCGAAAACATGTAACGGCCTCTAAAGAGGCCTCTAAAGAGCGGTTACATGTTTCACAGTCATTTGAAGTCATCTAGGTGGTTTCCAGACAGCCAACAATTACCTCTAACAAGCTAAAGTACCTGTCTTCGTTTAGTATATCTTCCACCGCTTTAAACTTTTGATAATGGCTCCATTCATGTGCGTGAATATCTTCTCCACAGAGCTATACCCCCCACAACCACTAAACCCAAACCCACAACTGCACCAATCCCTACAGCAACGTTCCTGAAGAAATTTCCTTCCTTCTTTTCGTCAGGAATCGTCTTTGTCTCGTTGTCCTCTTCTGTGCTGCATTTAAAGTATCTTTGATCATTGTCTCTGTTTCCTTCCTTTCTTTTTCTTTTTCCACTTTGATCACTCTGTTTATCATTTCATCAATCACTGCCTTCGATTCGTTCACTGCCTCTGCTTCTCTCATTGCCAACTCTTTCTCCAGTAGAAATACTTCATTCTGCAATTCTGCTATTTCTCTGTCCATTTTTTCCATTTCCTCTTGTATGCGAGGAGGCTAGAGTAATTTGAAAACTCAATCATCTCACCAATCGTTTCTAAATAACTGGCTTCATCCATTTTTGTGGTGATCCCTTCCTTTCAAAAGTCGTCTGGAATTGTTGAGCTCTTCACTGACTGAACGTGTCTGTTTCGTCCCAAAATTCAAGACTGAAGTATTGTGATGTAATAGAGAACAGCGTGATGTCACAAATTGATGTCACAGCCTCAGTAGAACAAATGGCAAACTCATAAAGTTTGAATAAAAACAATCTGTGCGGGGGGGTTTTTTTTGTTTGTTTTTGTATTTTTTTTTACCTTATTTCAAACAAGTAACATACATACAGAGGTTAACTCAAAGTCATATATTAAAATATAATAAAAACAAATAAAGAACAATTACAGATATTGAGGGTGTTGATGTTAAAGTCTAGAAAGAAAAAGCTAAATAAATGTATAAGTATATACATTGGTGAAATATAATGAAGTGTGCTTTTTCAGTTAGGTTTTCATAACAAAATGTCAAAAATATATTCAAATACATATGAAGATACATACATATTTGCTTCTCAAATAGTGGGGAGGCTCCGTCAAGGGGGGCACGTTTGACTTCGGGAAACATGCTTTTTTATTTTTTTTATTTTGATTTTTTTATTTCCGTCCAAGAATAAAGTGCAATTGCACCTCCATTACATTAGGGGGCAGTGGTGCTCTCATTGGCAGAGTGTGCGCAGGAAGCATTCGCTCGGTGGTGTCGGGGTTTTGTTTGCACTGAGCATGCGCGACTTGCACACAGCACAGAGTGCGAGTACGAAGTGCGGACACGAAGCGTCGCAGACCCTCAAGTGACGCCATGAAAAAAATATTTAACAGGGATGAGAAGACAGGCGGAGAGGGACGGAGATAAAGAGACAAACGAAACTCTCCCTTAAGATAAGGCGAGGAAATATGACGAAGCGTTTGTAGCCGCGCTTGACTTCACTGTGACTACGGTGGGAGACGAGGAAAGACCGGTGTGCTCACTGTGTCTAAAAATGTCAGCAGCGGACAGCATGAAGCCAAATAAATTAAGGCGTCACTTAAAGACATCACACTCCAATCACGCTGATAAGCCGCTTGAGGATTTAATTTTATTTTTGGATTTCAGATGCACTTTAAATCTTTTCCGTCACAGCTAATAAAGCTATTCTTTGTTGTAAGTTGGTCCATATTGTTTTTGTTTATTCTCGTACACGTTGCATCCATTTCTCTAAACATGTTTCCTTCATGGTTGCTCATGGTGACACAAACGTCCTGCTCTTCCTCAATGAAAACTGCTGTCAATGATCTTAATCACTGAGGAGCGAAATGTCTTCAAGAAGCAAAGGATGACAGAAGAAGGTAGTTTTGCTCTTCCTTTGAAAGAAACGACATCATCTGACATAAAATGTTCAGGTAAACATGAAAAATGAAAGATTTATTTATTTTTTTTTTTTTTTTTGACAAAAGCAATCCAGCTTCTATTTTTAGAGAAATTGAGAGAGGAAAGTCAGCGGATGAAAAACAGAACTTGTCATTTTTCAGTCGATAAGAAACAAAACATCTCAATATAATCACATAGGAACTGATTTTATTTTGCCTCATATGGAAACAAAGTGTTTTCACAACAACAACATGTGAACTGCATGTAGTCTTCGAAGACTCATGTCCTCTTACAGATTGAGGCACAAAGTCCTTTTATTCACTGTGATTCAGACAGGAAAAGAGGAGAGAAGGATGGAGCTCACAAGATCAGTACAAGTGTTTCTGTTTGGGATCAAGAACTGAGAGAAAAATACTCATTTAGTCTGATTTGTATATGTGAAGCTATGCAACATGAAATCAAAAAGAAACGCAAATATTAGCAACAATAAGAGAGCGACGCATCATCTGAGTTCTTCAGAACATCAGGGTTATAAAAGCTTTTGGTTCAGCTGTGAGAGTTTTGAAAGAATCTATGCTATGCAGCTTCAAACACATTTTGCACATTTATTGCATGAACTGACTGTAGATAACCACGTTTGTATCAAATCGGTATTATCTCGTCTTTGACCTCGTCGTTCCTTTGGCCTGCAGTGGCCCTAATGCTACAATTAGAGCTTTGACCCTTAGAGCAAATGAAGTTCAGTTCCTCTGTGTCGTTTCTTTGGAACCATCTATGTTCTCCTCCAGCCTGCATGGCTCCAGACGTGTTGCAGTCGTTCATCCATCCTGCTGAGGTCGGGTTCTTATCGCCGAGCATATCCTTACAAACCCAGAACCAGAAATTCAGAGTGCAGTTGAAGCGCAAACCCAACCAGACGAAAGGAGTCGATGCCTCCTTGACTTTCTCCTGGATCCATTTCTGTTCATCCATGTTGGTGATGGTGACCAGGTCATCATGATGATCTCTGCAGTAGTACAAGGCTTCCTTCCAGGTTTTATTTGCTTTGATCAGGATCACTTTATCTGTAACAGAAGATCACAGGACAATCAAAATAATTCACACTTTAGGTTTAAAAACAGTGAAATACAGCATAGAGAAACAATAATGTATCTGATTCAAGGGAAAATGTTGAATTTGAACTGTTTTATGTTTTAGTATTTTGACAAATTACTAAAACAAACTCAAATATGTTTTAGTGTATATATATATATATGTATATATTACACATTTGGCTCGTCAGTGAGACTTTTATCTCTTGATTTTATTGTGCTTCTTATGTTGGTTTTATGTTTTGAATGGTTTTAATGTTACTTCTATTATACAGTGCTTTGTCATTTTATGTCTGTGAAAAACATTCTTATGCAATGAATACTTTTTTTTTTCCTTTTTCCACATAGCATTAAGGACTTTGAATTGCCTTGTTGCTGAAAATGTGCTACATCAATAAAATCACCTTCTTTTATTGTGGGAATATTTATTAGAACAACTCACCATCATAACAGATGAAGGGTTTTTTCTTGTTGCAGTTCTCATTCCTCCATCTGCCTCCATCATCAAACACAGTCGTGGCACATTGACCACTGTTGACTATCTGATTGTCAAACCATTTATTCCAGTGCCTGAAAGAGAAACTGCTTCCATCTGACCACCTCCATGTGTCTCTGAATAAACCAGTAAAAATGTATGTATTAATACCCACAGAACTGATCTCATTCTTCACATCTTCATCCTGTAGATGCTTCATTCCACTGATCAGGTCTGTGTGATTCTCTCTGCAGTAACTCTGAGCTTCTGTCCAGTTTTTCTTTTCTCGAATCAAGTGATATTTCTTGGATGAATTAATGTCTGTGTGATAAAGTGTGAGCATCAATCAATTAAACGATTTTTTTCCGCAGAGTACAATTTTAAAGCAGAAGTTGCATCAACAATGTTACAGCCCCTGGCCTCTTGGGACTGTGCAGGGTTTTGTTATACAGGTTCAGCTGTGATGACGCGTCATCTCCTGATTGGCTACCTGGAAGCTGTAGGAGCTACACCCCATTGGACCAGCAGAGAACTGCAAGCCTGTCAGATGTTAATGAGACTCACCTGTTCCTATAAAAGGCTCCTGAAACATTCCTTCAGTGGGACAGCTTGTAAGAGGAGGTTTTGCTTTGCTGTTCCCCACCTTTGTTTGTACTTGTCTTTGGCAATTTTGGAAAAACTTTGTTGTTCGCTCTGCTAAAGCAGTTTGACGTGATTGAGTTGTCTTCATAAGCTAGAAGCTAGTGTTTGGGAGGCTTGCTGCTCCCTTTGTGTGTGTTTATTTTTCTTTTAACTTTTGGTTTATTTGAGTTACTTTAGACTGACTTGTTTGGGCATTTTGTAATTTACTTTGCACTTAAGCTTTCTTAAAGCTGCCTGCCATTTTCTTTTCGTTTTAATTGGGTTAATTTGTATTGTGTCTTGGTTTTGTGAAAACTTTGTCTTTTTTTGTAATACATCACCTTTTTATTATCCCTTATATTCTCTGGACATTTTTATGTTTCCGCCCTGAACCCCTAGACCAATAGGGGCGTAACAAACATGTTCAAGTAATTGAATCACTCAAAGTTAAATTTTTTTTCCTCATGGTAAATTGAACAGTTTTAGTCTTTCTTTTTACTTTTAATACATTTCCATCCACAATCCTGAATTGCACTAGAGTGTTAAATCTCAAATGCTCTCACCATCATAGCAGAGGAAATAAACAGGTGTATCACAGGACATGTCGTCCCACTTCATGTTTCTCCAGAGGTTTCCACAGTTCTGCATCCCTCCATAATCATTCGGTTCTCCATTGTCCCAGTTTGTCTCACTTTCATTGAACTCCAGTCCAGGTAGAGACCAGTACCATGTTCTGGTACCATGTGTTTGATCATACAGACCAATCCAAGCTTCCTTTATATCTCCATCTGAGATGTTGATGAGTCTCTCCATGTCCTTCATGTTAGTCACTGTGATCAGGTCAGTGTGTTTCTCTCTGCAGTACTGCTGAGCTTCAGTCCAGGTTTTATTCTCATTGATGTAGTGAAACTCGTAGAGCTGACAAGTCATTGTATAATATTGACCTAAAACAGCAGAAAAGTTGACATTAATCGTAAGGATGTTATAAAGTGGATCATGGCAATTAGAGCATAGATTTTAGCCATTTTTATTCCACAAGTCTTTGTCACCATACATCGGTCCTCTACGAGAAAATTAAGCTTGCATTATTTTATTTTTTTTAAAAACCTTCAACGTAATTCACGTGGAGATGCTTACTCATCCAGATGAGCAGAAGGAGATTCCACTTCATGTTTGCTGTCAGACGTCGCATCTGATGTCGTCGTCTCACAGATTTGTCTCCGCTGGAGGAAACGCGCAGAATTTGAAAAATAAATTGCAACATTAATAACAAAGCTGACCTGAGATTAAAAAGTCGGTCTTCATAGAAACTTTCTTGAAGATTTACAATGATTTGATAAAGATTCACTTTGGATTTTACCAAAATTTGTAGCGTTTTAGGGAAGCACAGAGGATCCTCGTTTCCAACCACAATTAGTAGAATAAACTTTAAGAACCTTCTTAAAGAGATATATAACTTCATTTAAATCAGTAGTTCCCAGAGATTTTCTCTGCCCCTCTATGAATCCCCCCCAAAAAAGAAAAAAAAAACATCAACTGGTCTCACACATCGTTCAACCAGACATGAACCTTTACACATATTTTGTTTTCAAGCTCCACTGAAGTTTATTTCACACTTCAAGTTGCAACAAAACTACATTTTGTCATGTAGTGGTGTTGTGGAGGTGGTGAGGCAGACGCTCGGAGTCCCAGGTAAGTGAAAAAAAGGTGGATCTTTAATGTGGCTGGCAGTTTTCCAAAAAAAACACAAACAACAAGAAAAACAGTAGTCCGCACGGCTGAGCGGGAGCCAGGGCTCACACCGGTAGCAACAGGTCAAACAGGCGGACAGCACAACAAACGACGACAAGGACCCGACGAGGAACAAAGGACACAGGTGGGATCAAATACACTGAGGGTAATCAGGGGAACAAGACTCCCCTTGATTGCTCCCAATCAAGGGGAAGACAGAACAACGAGGAGACTCGGGACACAGAAAACTCAAACACAACAGAAACACACGGAATACAACATATTTACACTTTCGAATAACTTTTTTTTTTTTTTTTTTTTTTATCCATACCTCTTCAGGTGCCCCCCATGCGCTGCCACTGCGTCCCCCCCCCCCTCATGGGAAACACGCCCCACAGCTTGGGAACCACTGATTTAAATTGACCGTTGCTTCAGTAAAGGAGGAACAACAAAAAGTACTGCAATTATTACTACTAATATCAAGAATAGAGAAAGCAAAATGCCAATAAATACATATTCTTTAGTTAACAGATAAATGAATTAACAGTGTGAGGCGAGGATGAAGACTTACGTCTGCAGCCGTGGTTACGTCGTCTTAATGTTGGCTCAACGGCTGTTCATGATCCATCTGACGAAACCTTTGTAGGTCTGGGCTTTGGCGAGTTTGAATATTCAAAACTGAACAGAAACAAATCTATATCTCCGTTTCCTTATTTGCAGGATCAACACTGCTCAGTGTTAACATATGTAAAGTCATCATGTTTCACATTATTAACTTCCACAGTGAATCAGACATGAAGTCGGCATACAGTCATGGCCAAAAGTTTTGAGAATGATTCAAATGTTAATATTTACAAAGTCTACTGCTTCAGTTTTTATAATGGCAATTTTCATATACTCCAGAATGTTATGAAGAGTGATCAGCGTAACAGAAATTAATTGCAAAGTCAATATTTGCCTAGAAAATGAACTTTATCCCCCAAAACACATTTCAGCTTCATTGCAGCCCTGCCTTAAAAGGACCAGCTAACATTGTTTCAGTGATTGCTCCATTAACACAGGTGTGGGTGGTGATGAGGACAGGAATGGAGATCAATATGTCATAATTAAGTAAGAATGACACCACTGGACACTTTAAAAAGAGGCTGGTGCTTGGCATCATTATTTCCCTTCTGTGAACCATGGTTATCTCTAAAGAAACACGTGCAGTCATCATTGCACTGCACAAAAATGGTCTAACAGGAAAGAGAATCGCAGCTAGAAAGATTGCACCTCAGTCAACAATCTATTGCATCATCAAGAACTTAAAGGAGAAAGGTTCCATTGTTGCCAAAAAGGCTCCAGGGCGCCCAAGAAAGACCAGCAAGCGCCAGGACCGTCTCTTAAAAGTGTTTCAGCTGCGGGATCGGGCTACCAGCAGTGCAGAGCTTGCTCAGGAATGGCAGCAGGCAGGTGTGAGTGCATCTGCATGCACTGTGAGGCGGAGACTCTTGGAGCAAGGCCTGGTCTCAAGGAGGCCGGCAAAGAAGCCACTTCTCTCCAGGAAAAACATCAGGGACAGACTGATATTCTGCAAAAGGTACAGGGAGTGGACTGCTGAGGACTGGGGTAAAGTCATTTTCTCTGATGAATCCCCTTTCCAATTGTTTGGGACATCTGGAAAACGGCTTGTTTGGAGAAGACGAGGTGAGCGCTACCACCAGTCTTGTCTCATGCCAACTGTAAAGCATCCTGAAACCATTCATGTGTGGGTTTGCTTCTCAGCCAAGGGAGTCGGCCATGGCTGTGTCTTCCCTAAAAACACAGCCATGAATAAAGAATGGTACCAGAATGTCTTCCGAGAGCAACTTCTGCCAACTGTCCAAGAGCAGTTTGGTGATGAACAATGGCTTTTCCAGCGTGATGGAGCACCTTGCCATAAAGCAAAGGTGATATCTAACTGGCTCAGGGAACAAAACATAGAGATTTTGGGTCCATGGCCTGGAAACTCCCCTGATCTTAATCCCATTGAAAACTTGTGGTCAATCATCAAGAGAAGGGTGGACAAACGAAAACCGAGGAATTCTGACAAAATGCAAGCATTGATTGTGCAAGAATGGACTACTATCAGTCAGGATTTGGTCCAGAAGTTGATTGAGAGCATGCCAGGGAGAATTACAGAGGTCCTGAAGAAGAGGGGTCAACACTGCAAATATTGACTTGCTGCATTAACTCATTCTAACTGTCAATAAGAGCTTTTGTCACTCATAATATGATTGCAATTGTATTTCTGTATGAGATGACAACATCTGACATACACACATAAAAACCAGAGGGCAGTAGATGATGTGAAAACATAATATTTGTGTCATTCTCGATACTTTTGGCCATGACTGTATTATCTAGTACTGATGTTTATTGGAAGATTTATAAAGTGAGAGAATAAATAAATGTTGAGCTTTACATTCATGGAAGTAGAACATTGAGCCTTGTTGTCCGAAAGAAATAGGCGGAAAATATTTCCTCATAACATGACGGGAAAAAAAACTTTCCCAGTTGTTGCTATTAATAACATTGAAACAACCGTTTGTTTGGGAACACATCGGACCGGTTGGATGGACCGCTCCTCACTCCTTACTGCGGCGTTTTCATCTTGGATCTCATGTGTAGCTTCCATTCAACACCGACGTCAGTATTTGACGATCAAAACATGGCGGCTGAAAATCTTTCATCAATCACAGAATAAAGTCAGGAGGATTTTTACTTCTTTATCTAGAACAGTTTGAACTGTCAAAAGATTCTGCATCAGTTCCTCGCCATCAACACTGAACTTTCCACTTTCAACTAAATCCAGTTGGATCTGCTCTGACGACGTTTCCTGTTCAGTGTGACGGTACATTTTTTTCTAACGTCATCATTTCCTGTTTGGTGTCTGCAGTATGTTTCATTTTGTCATCTGCGGCGTTTGCCGGCGTTTCTGATGTTCACACTTGGAGGTTTTTCGACAGAGAAAACTCAAATTCAACTTAAGCTGATCTTCTGTATATATACAGTATTTATATATATATTTTTACATTATGTTCCAAACATTTATCCGAAAGAAAAGCCTGTTGCAGGTTTTCCCTTCCACAGCATGAAAAAGCAAAGAACAGTTTGGGCTTTTTTTTGTTTTGTTTGTTTCTCTTTCTGTTTTAAAATACTTTTTTGTTTTACATCTCATTCAAATTTTTTCCAAGTTACTTTTTGAAGCCACTTCCTTTGAATTACTTGCTTTTCCTGGTTCTCATGTATTCCTTCTATTCAGCACTAATGTCAGTATTTGAATATCAAATAACTCCACCCAAACATCTGCACCTGTCACAAAACTCAGTCAGATTATTATTATTATTATTATTATTTGTCATAACTTGAGAAAACTTTTAAAAACATTTCGAGGATCCACATTTAAGCTCCATGAACTAAAATTGATTTGGTTTCAGAAGCTGCAGTTTCTTACCAAAAAGATTTTTAAAAATGAGTTTTTAATTAAGATATTAAACAGATAAAACTGGTAATGCTAAAGGAAACCTCAACAAATAAATTCATGTATTTAACAGAGTACAGTTCATTCTGGAAGCCTAAAATGCACAAACGTTTCTTGGTTAAAGATTTTCTATTTGTTATTAATGGCGCCAAATACAGGCATAAAATTTACAGACCAGATATTTTTGGTTCAGATATTTTTCTCTCCATACTTGATTTGACAAACTGACTCTTTTCTCCAGATAGTAAGATAAATATGGTTCAGAGGGTTTCCTGCTCCTCAGACGTTCTTCAGTCTTTCAGAGATCTGAATTTAGATGTTTTTTTAATGAATCCATATTCTAGATTTTTGTGAAGCTCCTGGAGCAACGTGAAAGTTGGGATGAATGTCAATAAATGCAGAAGATCTGATGCACCGAAACCAAATTACTCAGCCTGAGTCTTGATAAACTGAAAAGAATACAAAGACGTTCATTTCTTTTTTGGTATTTTATGGTTTATTTACGTCCTTATTGACATACTCTGATACATTTGTGTCTTTTAATGACGTAGATATTCAACATGCAAAAACAAGGTTTTAATTAATATTAAATTTGGTCTTTCTTAATGTTCACGGCAATCAAACAATCAAAAAAGATTAAAGATAAAAAATGATACCTGGCTAAAAGCAACATGTACTGATGGCATTTACTTGGAACAAATGAAATTAAACTTCTCAGTGTCTTTTTTCTTCCTCCACTTATGTCCTCCTCCCGTCTCCATGGCTCCAGACATGTCACAGTCGTCCATCGGTTCATCTTTGGCCCAGTTCTTATAGCTGACCACCTCGTCACTGACCCAGAACCAGAAATCCAGAGTGCAGGCGTAGTGCAGACCCATCCAGACATAACCAGTCGATGCGTTCTTGACTTTCTCCTGGATCCATATCTGATCGTCCATGTTGGTGATGGTGATCAGGTCATGGTGATGATCTCTGCAGTAGTACAAGGCTTCCTCCCAGGTTTTACTTTCTTTGATCAGGATCACTTCATCTGTCAGAAGTTCAGAAACAGACTAAAATAATTCATTCCTTATGTCTTAGGATGTCATTTGTAAACAAGAACAATGAAATTTATAATGGAGAAACTAAAATATATCTGAGATTTGGGAGAACATTTTGAAATTTCAAGTGTTTTGTACGTTCATAATTTGAACGTACAAAACGTTCAAATCATGAACGTTTTGTTCATGATTTATATTTTCAAGTAACTTAAATATTTTGTTCCAAACACAAATATAAAAATGCGTAAAGGTTGATGAATAGATTCAACTGTTCTTCTGAAATGCAATATTAATTATTCATTGTGCGACAGACTGGCGACCTGTCCAGGGTGAACCCCGCCTCTCGCCCGGAACGCAGCTGGAGATTGGCACCAGCAACTCCCGACCCCATTAGGGAGAAGGGTGACGGAAAATGAATGGATGGATGGATTATTTCATTGTGGGAATTTTTATTAGAACAACTCACCATCATAACAAATGAAGGGTTTTCTTCGATCACAATCCTCATTCTTCCATCTGCCTCCATCATCAAACACAGTCATGGCACATTGACCACCATAACTCACCTGATTGTCAAACCATTTATTCCAGTATCTGAAAGAGAAACTGCTTCCATCTGACCACCTCCATGTGTCTCTGAATAAACCAGTAAAAATGTATGTATTACTTCCCACAGAACTGATCTCATTCTCCACATCTCCATCCTGTAGTTGCTTCATTCCACTGATCAGGTCTGTGTGATTCTCTCTGCAGTAACTCTGAGCTTCTGTCCACTTTTTCTTTTCTCGAATAAAGTGATATTTCTTGGATGAATTACTGTCTGTGTGATAAATGAGATATGAGCATTAGTTGAAATAAATATTTTCTTCCCAGAATACAATCATACGTTAAATATTACAACAAAAATACCAGGTTCAAGTACCTAAATCTCATAGTTAAGACTTTTCTAATAATATGTTGGTTATTTTTAGTCATACTTTGTTTTACTTCTGATAAAGATTTTCCATTCAAAATGGTGGATTTAAATTCAACCGTAAGACTCAAACATTCTCACCATCATAGCAGAGAAAATATTGAGGTTCATGACAGGACAAGTCTGCCCACTTCAGGTTCTTCCATATGATTCCACAGTTTTTCCACCCAGTTGCATCATCTGGTTGTCCTGAGTTCCAGTTTGTCTCACTTTCATTGAACTCCAGTCCAGGCAGAGACCAGTACCATGTTCTGGTACCATGTGTTTGATCATACAGACCAATCCAGGCTCCCATCTGATCATCAGGTAAGATTCTGATGAGTCTCTTCATGTCCTTCATGTTAGTCACTGTGATCAGATCAGTGTGTTTCTCTCTGCAGTACTGCTGAGCTTCAGTCCAGTTCTTTGCCTCTTTAATGTAATGAAACTCATAGAGCTGACAAACCACTGGACAACATTGACCTAAAACAGATGAAAATACTAAGTGGATTTATTCACAAGAATCGCTTTAAAATGCTGTAAGACAATCAGCAAAGACTTTATTGGGATTGTATTCATTATTTTATTATCTAAAAGTCTTTTGGTGGAAAATAAATATGGTATATTTTAATGAAAATGCCAACATAATTCTTGCAGAGCCACTTACTCGTCCAAATCAGCAGAAGCAGAGTCCACTGCATATTTGCTGTTAGACGGAAATGTTTGATTTTGACGGATTTTTTTCTGTTGGGGAAAAAAAACATACATGTAAAATCTCCCCAAAAACAAAATGTAACAATAAACAATCTTTTTGTATCAAAGTGTGAAGTTAAATAAAATAAAAAGACTGTACTTCATCAAACTTCATTGAAGGTTTATGAGACTTGGTCTTTTTAATTATTTATTTATTTTACATTTATTTAGGATTTTATAGGCCTAGGGGAAAACAGAGAGCATTTGTTTTATACTAAAATCTAAAAAATAACCACAAGAATTGTAAATCCATTTAAAAAAAATATTTTTAATTCAACGTCAAGTTATTAAAATATAGTTTTGTTAGCAGGAGGACAACTCAATATTACAAATATTAATACTTGCATCAAGAATCAGAAAAAGAGGAAGCCACTAATGTGGATCCACCTACAAACAGATGCACATCTGATAAAAGATTGAAAAACTTACATTCAGTCAGGTTCTCTTGTGTCGACGTGAAATAAAGATGTTCTGGTTCTGCTGCAGGCAGATCTGTTCGCTCTGTTCCGCCTGACAGATAACCCTCAGTGTGAGGATTTGAATATTAAACATGCAAAAATAAACATCACATGTCTGAGCTAACTACATGTAGCTTTAAAATGTGTCAGTATTGATGGGTTTAAGGATAAGTCTCTTTGTTTAGCATCTATTTTAACCATCTATTCAGTCCATCATTGTCATTTTGGCTTTTTTTTCCCAAAATACCAGCCTGGTTATGAAGAACTGATGTGCAGCTAAATATTTATGTAATCAGTTTCTCATTCTCTATGCAGAGTTTCTTCCGCACTTGAACAACAAAACTTGCGTGTTTTTACCTTTCAAGCTCTCAAACTCAAGCATAGCGATCAATCAATGAATCGATTGAGTTTTTTTTAAATCAACTGTAAACATAATTGATCATCTTCTCTCATGTTTTGTCATGTCGTGTCTCCTTCTGTTCTTTGTGTCTCTGCAGCCATTTGCATGTCATAATAATAAAAACTGCTCCCATGTTCACACACTGTTTGCTTGTCTCCTCATAAAGCTAAATTCAGCACAATGACCGACTGTTTTCACTTCCTCCTGGAAACCTTTCAGAGCAGCTGCCATAAAAATCAATTCATTTGCATCCTTTTCTCTAAACATGTTTCCTTCATTGTTGCTCATAGAGACACAAACATCTTGCTCTTGATTATGCAGTCTTACTTTTTTAGATACCGCTACATAAAGTACATGTAATCAGAAAGAAATGTCTGGCAAACAGTGTTTATGACAGCAACTGGAGACGCGAGATAAAAGATTAGCAACCATAAGTGAGAAGTGCGTCATCAAAGCTTTAGGTCCAGCTGTGCTTCAGGCAAGAGTTTTTGAGGAATATGCTTACGATGCAACTTCAAAACACGTTTTACCTTTAAACAGTTTGTGAGATCTGAATGTAAAACAGCGACGCCATTTTTCTGACTGGAGGGGCCACATCGTTCCTTTGGTCTGCCACGATGTTCCAGACTTGTGGTGCATAGAAGCTTCTTCGTGTTCAGTTCCGGTTTCTGTGGAGGCAGAGCAGAACCAGAACCGGGTATGTCCGTGCTCAGTCAGTCATTGGCTTGTAAATCGTTCATTTCTGTTTATCAGTAGGAGCTCTGCCTGAGGTCTGATTAATTCTGACACTTAGAAAGCCTAACATAGGAAACACATTAGAATTTGACAATATATGTTTTACACATTTAATTTGGGAAAACAGTCATTTTGCTTGTGCACTTTTTCAAATTTAAAGATCTTTCCAGCATTACTTAGAACAAACTCAGAAACCTTCTTCTTGGTTTTTGTGTACTTTCCTTGAGAAACAATAGATCTTGACTCCTAGTGGATGTTTGAGAACTCTGATAAAATTCACCCCTTTTTCTCATGTCTTTCCTTTCTCGGTTCCCCGTGAAATGAAGAGACAAGTTTCAATAGCGCACAGAAACTATTGTTTTCATACATTGGTATTAAGTGCAAACTGTAAAAACTTGTAGTTTTTAAGATCATTGAGCCAGGACAACTTATATTACTGATATAATGACGGTGCAAGTTTTACCATGGAAACATACTTTGAATGTATAAAGTCCAACAAGTGCCAGGACTGTCTCCTTTCTTCTATTCATTTTACCATCAGGAGTGAACTGAATCCTTTTTCATTTACCAGGCAAAAGGGTTAACTAATGTGGGTCAGTTAATGAAACACTGAAATGTTGTCTCCTTTCTAGAAAACTTAATTCAACTGAGACCCTATTAGAACTTCATCTCAACATAATGCATTTCTAAAACTGTCATAATGAAGTCGTCTTGTGTTTTTTCCCTGCCTGCTCTTTATTTTACATCACTCTGTGCAGAAGCTTCCTCCATGAGTAGAGCACACAGAAGTCAGAGTCACTCAGCAGCTACAACAGAGCCGCTGTAACACAGACAGCTACAGCAGACTCTTCCTCCCCACCGGAATCAGCAACAACTCTGAAGAAAGTTGTATCATAGCTAATGTGAATATGCTGGCTGTGTAGTTAGAAAGACACTAAAAACACAAAGACAGTATTTAGTCAACATATCTTTATTTGGGTTCTGAGCTCGTGGAAGTGAGCGGACGGCCAAAGCAAAGCAGGGAACCATGTTGTTTTTACTACGTTTCTCCATTATTCTTATTATATGTTCTTGAAACTCATACTGCAGCCGCGCCCTGCAACTTATTACAACACACTGCTCCTCAGATGCTCACATTCAGGGATTTTCACCTCTAGGCGGCGCAGTGGTAGAAAATACACACTTTTTCTCATGAGGCGAAAACGGTCCCATTAATAAAAATTGATTTGGGCAAAATTCCAACAGAACACTGCAAGAAATTTTTGGGTGAATTTATTTATTTTTTTCCCAGCCAAGAGCCATGAAGAATGAATTAACCAAAACTAATCTCACCCCCTGAGATGAACTCTGAGCCCAATAAAACGTGACATAATATAAGCTTGTCGATTCATTCCTCTTGACAAAATCTTCAGTCTGAATCTGACTTGGCGCTGACATTAGCATAATCCAGTCGTTCTTGAGCTAAAATTGTAATTTAGTCCTTCAGTTTATTGTTTGAAGTTTCTTTATAATTCCAAATCTTAACAGCATTTATATAATAAATCTTTATACTGTACCATTTACGTAGTTTCCAGGCTGTTGGATTGTTTCGTAAACACCGAGGTCTCCTACAAGTCAGTGATAAACACAGAAAAGTTAAAAAAAAGTCTCATCTTGTCAGTGATGCTGATGGAAAGTTAACATTAGAACCACTATCCACATTTTTACATCTCTAACTTAAATTCATTTTAGCCAAATTAGTGTTTCAAATAGATGGATGTTATTCATTCATGTTAAATTCATGTTAAATTGGTTGAAAGCCAAAAAAATGACATTTATTGTGTTTTTTGTGACTAAGATCAGCTTCTTAAGGCTGGACAGAAGGACATTTCAAAATAATATTCAGGCATCATATTATTCCCTTGTCTACAAAGACAATTTCATTAGTTAAAATAAAAATAACGTATATATTTCATCCTATTATTTTAATAAACACATGTTTTTTGTCATATTATAAAACTAAATAAAAGTCAACCCAAAGAGATTTTTTTTTTTGAGAATCAGACATTAAGGATAAAAAAAACATTAAGATAATTTATGTTAAAAATGTGTAGAAACATTGAGAGCAAAGTGGGACACTGACCATGGAGGAGAGAGGAGTACACTGGCTGCTGCTGCTCATCCTGGTAGACAGTCTCCACTCTTCCAGTACCTTTTCACAAAAGAGACATTTTATTTTATGCAATGTCCTTCCTAAATAAATATAAAAACTGTAAAACTTTGACATTCGACGTTGGAGGATGGGTTTAAAGGTTGTGTTTGTAAATAATAATACTGATCAAATATCTTAATTGCATGAGAGCATAAACTGGGTCAATTATCACTCAATGGTGGAGAAAAGGAAACAGTAATAAATGCTGTTAACAGAAAACAACACTGGATCCTCAACTTGTTGCTGAAACTCCTTCCTCAAATCCTTCACTTCAATTCTTCTCTCTGACCTGTAGGTGGCGGTAATGATCCTAAAGACCATTTGTCACATTGAAGCACATTAATGGCGGATTAGCCAATTACCTCTATTATTCAACACATGGAATCATATCAGTGTAAAACATGTTGCTGCATTTCCAATACAAATGTGCACAAAGATTTATAATATATCACTAATGGAAAAAAAAAAATGTTGATCAAGACTCGTGATCTGAGAAGTATTTTGACTGCAGCTTTGTGAAATACACTGATATTAATAATAACAAAAACACCTTATCTGAGAAGTATTTTATTTAACTTTTTCTTTGGAAAATTGCTGTTTACATTAATTACATTAATTTAAGGGGAATGGACACTAAAGCTGTTGCAGCTTTAGCTCCAACAGACCTGCATCGAAAATAAGTTGATTGATTCAGTTGCCAAACTAAATATACTTCAATTGAAAGACATTATTACAACCAAATATTGCTATTTGATTAAAAAAAAAAAAGTGTTGAATTCAGTAATTATTTTTATTACTTCTCTTGGTTTTTGTTGCTTCAGTCTGCATTTGATAAATGGAAGAGTGAAACATACAAATTCACAATTTCAGGTTCTCACCTTTGGTCTGTCTGAACCGACACAGCAGCAGCAGCATAATAACAAATACGGATCCACAAACTACACCAAGGACCAACAGGACTGGAAATGAAGAGCTCCCAGCACCTACATAAACATTTGGAAAGACACCGTTCATTTCTCACAGCATTGTAATGATTAAAAACGCAACGATGTGTTGAATCTCTGCTCACCTTTAACAGTCATCCAGCTCTGAGGTGAAACTTTTCCTGAATGTTCACACTTGTAGAAACCTTCATCTGACTGAGACACTGCAGAGATATTCAGCTCTCCTCTGCTGTTATCTTGGATCAGTTTGTCATTATGATAGAAAATCACATTAGAAAGTTTGTTTTCTCCTCTCAATCTGCAGCTCAGAGTGACAGAAGCTCCTTCAGTCACAGGATGGACGGGGCTCACTAGGAGAAGATCTTCATCTGTAAACCAGTCAGAGAAAATGAAGCTTCAGTCAGAAATCAGCTGCTGGAGACAATTAGATAATGATTAGAAATTATTTATTGATAACCTTAAAATATGCATCCTTTTTTTATCTTTTGGCTAAAGTCAGTAACATTTAGATGAAAACGTAGTTATACAATGTTTTTAGTTTGGAGACAGTTTGTCATGATTACACTACATAAAAAAAGATTTTTTGCACTATTACCACCAGTGAACAACAAATACTCCACAGCCATTTCTCCCTTGACTTTAAACCAAGGGATGTAACAATCTATGAACAAAAGCAGCACGACAAAAAGTAACCTACTGTGTAAGGTGATGTTGACGGCGTTGCTGAACTGTCCTGATCCAGACTCACACCAGAGAACTGATTTAGGGTTTGACTGATCTTTAACGCTGCATGAGAATCCAGACATTTTCCCCCAGGAAAAGCAGTTTGGTATTCGGGACAGGAGACCTGATTCTGAAATCCTCCTCACTCTCCACTCAGTAGAGTTTCCTCCACAGTTCAGAGTTAAAGACTCAGAGATGAAGTGTTGCTCTCTGTCAGGACTGACTGAGAGAGACGCTGCTGGATGAGGGACTAAATAAAACAAGATTTAAAAAAAAGTAGAAGGACGACAAGCATATTTGTTAAAAAATCAGTGTTGATGAATCAGCTTTCATTGTTTTCATTTGGAATCATTTGTTTGACTGCATTATTAGCAACATGTCCTTCAGACATTTTTTGCTTCATTAAGTTTGTTCTTCTTTTGCATAAGTTTAGAGGAAACTAAACATTTGTCACATTTCACATGGGATTATTGTAGGACATATTGCCAGAGTAGCAAAATTAGGAAAAAAAAAAAAAAAAAAGTACTGACCTGCAGACCAGACAAACTTTGGTTCACTGTAACCAGTGAAATACTCTGGTTTTCCTCTTCCAGCTCTACATGAATATCCTGATGTGTGTTTCTGTTCATGTATGATGAATGAATCTTGTACAGACCCACTGATGCTGTCGGGCAGCAGATCATATCTGTAGCCGTCCTCAGGCTTATCAGGAACAGCTTTATACCAGAAGAACCTCCATCCTGCAGACTGGTCGTCATGGTTACATCTCAGAGTCACTGAGGCTCCAGGACGCGGCCATGATGGAGACGCAGTCAGGAATGACTTTGGCTCTGTAGGACAGAGAAATGTTTTCATAATCAAAACATGTTCCACCTTCATAACCTATGATCACAATCTGATAGGAATAAAAGTTTAAAATATTATCAGTAATGATCTTTCTCACAATATTTGCTTTCAGCTAACAGCTTTTCTCTACCAAGACAAAAACTGATTAGATACTTTATAAATATCTTGTCAGTAAAACAAAAAACTTAAAACATCTATTTCAGTGTTTATATGTTCATATGTGCAACAGGTTACTGTGAACTACAGTTGTGATCAGAACCATTCAAATTAAAATACATTCATATATAATAACCTACTGTATATAGTGATGTTGACGGCATTGCTGAACTCTGATCCAGACTCACACCAGAACACTGCTTTAAAATCCCCCTGACCGTTAATGATACATGAGGATTCACTCATTGTCCACCAGGTGGCGCAGTCATGCAGATATGACTCAATGTTTATTTGTTTATAATGTCTTATTCTCCCATCAGAAGATTTTCCATCACATTGTAATGAGACGTTGTGATCAGTGAAATGTTTCTCTCTGTCAGGACTCACTGTCAGAGACGCTGCTGGATGAACATCTGAAAAACAAAGATTTGCAAAAACCAATAAATCATTCACTGAATCGTCTGATTAGTACGCTGTGCCTATTTATTTATTGCTGTCATTGTAGTATTGTTAACATTGTCGTTACTTACACTGATCCAGAGGAAAGTGACAGTTTACTAACTTTACATGCTGTTATGGGTTGTTGTATTTAAATCTAAGTAAATGGTAGTTAGTCATGCAAACTGGTAAAAAGTCAAGGCACATCAGAATTTATATCACTTCTATTTTCCTTATGCCATGTAGTAACCAAAGTTTTATCCAGCTTTACCATTTGTGTGATTGTTCCTGCTTATGTGAATTAGGAAGGTAAAAGATTATTATGTCAGATAGGAAACTTTCAATATCCTCAAATATTCCCCTTTTTTTCTTACCCTACAGTTCAGAGTTATTTCTGGTGTTACTGAACATAAAATTGGCCTTTTGTGACTAAATGAGTTCAGTACAGTTTCTATCTCCTATTTTTTCACATTGCTGTGTATATATATGTATATTATGGCAGATTAAAAGTCAATATGAGAGTTTATCAGGGACATAGAAACAAATGATGGAATATGAAGTACTGACCTGCAGACCAGACAAACTTTGGTTCACTGTAATCAGTGAAATTCTCTGGGTTTCCTCTTCCAGCTCTACATGCAAATCCTGCTGTGTGTTTCTGTCCAGTAATGATGAAGGATTTCTCTTTAGTCCCACTGATGCTACCATTGAGCAGCTCATATGTGTAGTTCTTGTTTCTTAGATCAGGAAGAGCTTTATACCAGAAGAACTTCAGATCTGCAGATGAAGGTTTAACCTCACAGCTCAGAGTCACTGAGGCTCCTGGAGTCAGCCATGATGGAGACACAGTGAGGAAAGGCTTTGGTCCTGTTAAAGGCAGAACGTTTATGATTTCTTTTTCTGTTTATGTTCTCGTTGACATTTCTAAACTAGTGCATATTGTTTTAGTCCATTATTTAAAATAAACTATTAAAGGTTCAACTGTGGTTTTAATAGCCACAGGAGGGGAGCTGTCTTGTAATGTAGTAGTCCCTAAAATCTACCAATATAAACAAACATTTTTGATATAAGAATGAGTTAATGAATGGGTAAAAAAACAAAACCTTACCTTCAGTTTTTCCACACCCAAGAAAAGAACTGAGACCTAAAAACACAAAGCTTATCAGACATCGTATAAAAATGAAACATGAAAGAGGAAAATGTGAAAAACTCTAGAATAGATATTTTACTTTTTTACATTTCTACTAATAATAACAACACAGGTGTAAGAAACTAAAACTGTGACAATATTTTTAATAAAAAATAAAGCTTACCTTGCAGAGAGAAGATCACATACAGTGAACTCGACTTTCAGTCATTTGCTTCTGCATATTATCATGAGTCCACAGCTAAAGGTGGATGCATTAAGCTTTTCATGCTGCATTATATCTTAAGCTACAAAGATGCCAGATACTGAAGGGCCCGTCGTGTGAGGAACACATGGAGGATGTTTTTATTCAACAGAAACGAATCCAAACGTACCAAACAGAGCAACGCAACCGATAACCATGAGGTCAGTGTGGTGCAGTAAGTCATCGCTCACATCAGGCCAATGTGACCATGATCACAGAAGTAGCACAAATTCTCTGTCGACAAGCTAAAATATATGACATGGAAACAAAGACCGTCTACTAGGCGTGCTGTGGTGTAAGGGGTTTGCAAAACCCACGTATGAAGGCCTTAGTCCTCGTCGCGTTTCATTCGCTGCACGACTTCCCCTCTTTCCTGTCAGTCTACTTTCAAAACAAATAAGGGCCAATCAGACCCAAAATCTTCAGAGAGAGAGAGAGAAAAAAAAAAAAAACTGTGTGTCTTTTACATTCTGAGAATGTATGCGGTCAAAACTTCCTCCACTGTTTCTAGCTTTGCAGTTCCCCATAGACGACACTGAACTGTCTTTTCGCGGCTGCATGACATTAAGCGATTCTAAGTTTATCTTTGCACTGTGAGAAAAAGGCCAGAGACACTTGACGACGCTAGAAAAGCACAAACCGCCTTTTGTCCCTTACTGGCTGTTTGCACAAGGTTATTTGAGCACCAAAATAAAACTCATCAATTATTCACCATTCATGAGTCAGCATTTTGGTCTTTAAAGATTTGGTGTCTGATAAGGAAGATACAAGTGTGTTTTCTTTTTTTTTAATAACTGAAATATTTGCAGGTACAATTTATTCTTCTTTCTAAAAAAAAAAACAAATTACATTTTGTTTGCAGAAATGCATGTTTATCTGCTTATATTTATAATGCTGGAAATCATTGCTGACTCCTGTTTGTTTGTCCTCCAGATTGTATCATTACTGTTACAGTAGTTCTGACACCCAGAACCTGCAACACAAGTTCTGAGTCTAGGCAAACAAAAATGATGTTTCAGTAGTCGCTAGATGATTTAGACATCCATCCATCCATGCATTTTCCGTCACCCTTCTCCCTAACGGGGTCAGGAGTTGCTGGTGCCTATCTCCAGCTGCGTTCTGGGCGAGAGGCGGGGGTCACCCTGGACGGGTCGCCAGTCTGTCACAGGGCAACACAGAGACAAACAGGACAAACAACCATGCACACACACACTCACACCGAGGGAGAATTTGGAAATTAATTTTTGGACTGTGGGAGCAAGCCGGAGAACCCAGAGAGAACCCACGCAGGCACAGGGAGAACATGCAAACTCCGTGCAGAAAGACCCCGGGCCGGGAATCGAACCCAGGACCTTCTTGCTGTAAGGTAACAGTCCTACGAACTTTATCCACTATGCAGCCCATGATTTAGACAAATGCTAAAAATTATTTCACAGTTTTCATTAACTGCTTTTTGCCACCATTGATGAGTTTAAATATCATTGCCATTTCTTTCACAAAATATAACTGGTGTCTTTCTTAATGTCTCTTGAGAGACACCTGCCTTCATCCCTATTAGAACAAACTTCTTTGTAAAATGACGTACATCGACTTGTCCATCCTGAACTGAATTGTTTGACACAGATCACAAAAGGACAAAAAAAAAAAAGGAGATTATTGGTTTTCCAAATGTCAAAAATCTCATCTTTTCTCATTCTTGTGATTCTAATATCCCACGCACTTTCTGGTTTTGTGAACTGAATCATAATTTACCCCAAAATAAAACCTGAGGAACAATAAAACAAAAAGCAACAGACCTTCTGCACAGTTAACTTTTTTTTTTTGTCCAAAACTCGTGAATCTCTGACACGCTGTAAAAATTGCTGACATTTTTCATCCCTTTCACACTTCAGAATGACAAAGCGATCTACTCACAGAGCACGGCCAGCGCCGACAGCAGAAACGGACCCATCCTCACAGCCAGCACCGATGATGCGTCACTGCTTCAGATGGACTTCAACTTTTTAAAAGTAGACGGACTAAAACCATGACCCCAGTCACTTCTCCTTAGCATGCAGCTTCTGTTCTCTTGCACAACTCTCACACTTCTTCAGTGGTGATGCCTGATGCTCTCGGGCTCTTAGTTGTCAAGAAAAAGGCCCATGAAACAGAACCATTACATCCCAGCTGGAAATAATCAGTACATTTTACAATTGAGAATCCTACTTTTTACATATATAATTATTAAAATTTAGTAGTGCAATTATCACCACTGTACTGAATTGTCAATGGCTGTAATTTGCAGTGGTCTCATCGAAGACTCAAACTTTACTTTCAGAATTTTATGCAACTGACCAACATAAAACGCCAAATACCTTGGAAGTGGAAGAAAAAGTTGAGAATTTAGTAATTGTAATCATATTAGTTGTGTTACCGGCCCCACACCACTAGAGGCAGCAGCAAGCCCAAAAAGATGCGACTAAGAAGCAGGATTATTAGTACACCGAAAGCTACACAATTTGTTAAAAAAAAAAAAAAAAAAAAAAAAAAAACTGTGAGCTGCACTGAAGTAAAAAAAGAGAGAGATCAAATACATTCTGAGAGTGAAAATCCTGCCAATAGGTGAAAATATATCAAAGATTTCCAAAGAAAATAAAAACGAGAGGCAGCGGATAAAATAGGAAATAGCGCCCCCTTCACTTCCGGAGTTCAATGGTCTCATTTCCAAATAAGATAAGAGACCGACAGCGATCTGTCGCCGCCCCTTTCTGTTTGCTGCAGCGAGGTGTACTTGGCTACTTTCCCAAAGCGTTGTTATAGGAGCTTCATTATTATCAACAGTGAAAGGCAAGGAATTTAATTAGACCGGATTCCCTATTCAATATATTTCACAAGCCCTTTTTCTAACAGTCGTGTATTTAGAGAAGTTGAGCATCAGTGGAGCAGCTATATGAGAAAATTATGAGCAATCTTACAGCTTCTGTGGGATTTAAGGGAAACAGCCCCTCAGAATCTGCAGAACAAGTGCAGGTCGGTTTCTGGCCATTAGCGGTGTGAGCAGCTTTGTCAAATTAAACTGCTGCACCAAGCTGTGCAGGGTACAAAAACCAACCGAAACATAACCGCATACAGCAGAGAAAATATAGACTGTGGTTTGAAGAAGGAGAGGGGGCGGAAAAAACCCCCCAGTGTAAATAAGATCATTTGCTTTATGCAAATAGTAGCACTAAACACATCTAAACACATCATGCTTAAAGAACTAAAAGTACAAACGTATCAACCGCGCATTAAAACGCTACTACTGCTGAACATGTTTTCAGTTAAACCTCTGAAGAAGTGTGAGAATTGAGCAAGAGAAAAAAAAGGAAGCAGGAAGACTAAAATTTCATCTTAATAGGAGCTATTTACATGCATGCTAAGGAGAAGTGACAGGGGATGTGGTTTTAGTCCGTCTACTTTTAAAAAGTTGAAGTCCATCTGAAGCAGTGACGCATCATCGGTGCTGGCTGTGAGGATGGGTCCGTTTCTGCTGTCGGCGCTGGCCGTGCTCTGTGAGTAGATCGCTTTGTCGTTCTGAAGTGTGAAAGGGATGAAAAATGTCAGCAATGTTTACAGCGTGTCAGAGATTCACGAGTTTTGCACAAAAAAAAAGTTAACTGTGCAGAAAAAGTTGTTTTATTGTTCCTCAGGTTTTGTTTTGGGATAAATTATGATTCAGTTCACAAAACCAGAAAGTGCGTGGAATATTAGAATCACAAGAATGAGAAAAGATGAGATTTTTGACATTTGGAAAACCAATAATCTTTTTGTCCTTTTGTGATCTGTGTCAAACAATTCAGTTCAGGATGGACAAGTCGATGTACGTCATTTTACAAAGAAGTTTGTTCTAATAGGGATGAAGGCAGGTGTCTCTCAAGAGACATTAAGAAAGACACCAGTTATATTTTGTGAAAGAAATGGCAATGATATTTAAACTCATCAATGGTGGCAAAAAAAAAAAAAAAAAAAAGCAGTTAATGAAAACTGTGAAATAATTTTTAGCATTTGTCTAAATCATGGGCTGCATAGTGGATAAAGTTCGTAGGACTGTTACCTTACAGCAAGAAGGTCCTGGGTTCGATTCCCGGCCCGGGGTCTTTCTGCACGGAGTTTGCATGTTCTCCCTGTGCCTGCGTGGGTTCTCTCTGGGTTCTCCGGCTTGCTCCCACAGTCCAAAAATTAATTTCCAAATTCTCCCTAGGTGTGAGTGTGTGTGTGTGGTTGTTTGTCCTGTTTGTCTCTGTGTTGCCCTGCGACAGACTGGCGACCTGTCCAGGGTGACCCCCGCCTCTCGCCCAGAACGCAGCTGGAGATAGGCACCAGCAACTCCTGACCCCGTTAGGGAGAAGGGTGATCAGAAAATGCATGGATGGATGGATGGATGTCTAAATCATCTAGCGACTACTGAAACATCATTTTTGTTTGCCTAGACTCAGAACTTGTGTTGCAGGTTCTGGGTGTCAGAACTACTGTAACAGTAATGATACAATCTGGAGGACAAACAAACAGGAGTCAGCAATGATTTCCAGCATTATAAATATAAGCAGATAAACATGCATTTCTGCAAACAAAATGTAATTTGTTTTTTTTTAGAAAGAAGAATAAATTGTACCTGCAAATATTTCAGTTATTAAAAATAAAGAAAACACACTTGTATCTTCCTTATCAGACACCAAATCTTTAAAGACCAAAATGCTGACTCATGAATGGTGAATAATTGATGAGTTTTATTTTGGTGCTCAAATAACCTTGTGCAAACAGCCAGTAAGGGACAAAAGGTGGTTTGTGCTTTTCTAGCGTCGTCAAGTGTCTCTGGCCTTTTTCTCACAGTGCAAAGATAAACTTAGAATTGCTTAATGTCATGCAGCCGCGAAAAGACAGTTCAGTGTCGTCTATGGGGAACTGCAAAGCTAGAAACAGTGGAGGAAGTTTTGACCGCATACATTCTCAGAATGTAAAAGACACACAGTTTTTTTTTTCTCTCTCTCTCTCTGAAGATTTTGGGTCTAATGGCCCTTATTTGCTTTGAAAGTAGACTGACAGGAAAGAGGGGAAGTTGTGCAGCGAATGATGCCGGAGCAGGAGTTGAACCCGCGACGAGGACTAATAAGTGGGTTTAGCAAACCCCTTACACCACAGCACTCCTGGTAGACGGTCTTTGTTTCCATGTCATATATTTTAGCTTGTCGACAGAGAATTTGTGCTACTTCTGTGATCATGGTCACATTGGCCTGATGTGAGCGATGACTTACTGCACCACACTGACCTCATGGTTATCGGTTGCGTTGCTCTGTTTGGTACGTTTGGATTCGTTTCTGTTGAATAAAAACATCCTCCATGTGTTCCTCACACGACGGGCCCTTCAGTATCTGGCATCTTTGTAGCTTAAGATATAATGCAGCATGAAAAGCTTAATGCATCCACCTTTAGCTGTGGACTCATGATAATATGCAGAAGCAAATGACTGAAAGTCGAGTTCACTGTATGTGATCTTCTCTCTGCAAGGAAAGCTTTATTTTTAATAAAATATTGTCACAGTTTTAGTTTCTTACACCTGTGTTGTTATTATTAGTAGAAATGTAAAAAAGGAAAACATCTATTCTAGAGTTTTTACATTTCCTCTTTCATGTTTCATTTTTATACGATGTCTGATAAGCTTTGTGTTTTTAGGTCTCAGTTCTTTTCTTGGGTGTGGAAAAACTGAAGGTAAGGTTTTGTTTTTTTACCCATCCATTAACTCATTCTTATATCAAAAATGTTTGTTTATATTGGTAGATTTTAGGGACTTCTACATTACAAGACAGCTCCCCTCCTGTGGCTATTAAAACCACAGTTGAACCTTTAATAGTTTATTTTAAATAATGGACTAAAACAATATGCACTAGTTTAGAAATGTCAACGAGAACATAAACAGAAAAAGAAATCATAAACGTTCTGCCTTTAACAGGACCAAAGCCTTTCCTCACTGTGTCTCCATCATGGCTGACTCCAGGAGCCTCAGTGACTCTGAGCTGTGAGGTTAAACCTTCATCTGCAGATCTGAAGTTCTTCTGGTATAAAGCTCTTCCTGATCTAAGAAACAAGAACTACACATATGAGCTGCTCAATGGTAGCATCAGTGGGACTAAAGAGAAATCCTTCATCATTACTGGACAGAAACACACAGCAGGATTTGCATGTAGAGCTGGAAGAGGAAACCCAGAGAATTTCACTGATTACAGTGAACCAAAGTTTGTCTGGTCTGCAGGTCAGTACTTCATATTCCATCATTTGTTTCTATGTCCCTGATAAACTCTCATATTGACTTTTAATCTGCCATAATATACATATATATACACAGCAATGTGAAAAAAATAGGAGATAGAAACTGTACTGAACTCATTTAGTCACAAAAGGCCAATTTTATGTTCAGTAACACCAGAAATAACTCTGAACTGTAGGGTAAGAAAAAAAGGGGAATATTTGAGGATTTTGAAAGTTTCCTATCTGACATAATAATCTTTTACCTTCCTAATTCACATAAGCAGGAACAATCACACAAATGGTAAAGCTGGATAAAACTTTGGTTACTACATGGCATAAGGAAAAATAGAAGTGATATAAATTCTGATGTGCCTTGACTTTTTACCAGTTTGCATGACTAACTACCATTTACTTAGATTTAAATACAACAACCCATAACAGCATGTAAAGTTAGTAAACTGTCACTTTCCTCTGGATCAGTGTAAGTAACGACAATGTTAACAATACTACAATGACAGCAATAAATAAATAGGCACAGCGTACTAATCAGACGATTCAGTGAATGATTTATTGGTTTTTGCAAATCTTTGTTTTTCAGATGTTCATCCAGCAGCGTCTCTGACAGTGAGTCCTGACAGAGAGAAACATTTCACTGATCACAACGTCTCATTACAATGTGATGGAAAATCTTCTGATGGGAGAATAAGACATTATAAACAAATAAACAGTGAGTCATATCTGTATGACTGCGCCACCTGGTGGACAATGAGTGAATCCTCATGTATCATTAAGGGTCAGGGGGATCATACAGCAGTGTACTGGTGTGAGTCTGGATCAGAGTTCAGCAATGCCGTCAACATCACTATATACAGTAGGTTATTATATATGAATGTATTTTAATTTGAATGGTTCTGATCACAACTGTAGTTCACAGTAACCTGTTGCACATATGAACATGTAAACACTGAAATAGATGTTTTAAGTTTTTTGTTTTACTGACAAGATATTTATAAAGTATCTAATCAGTTTTTGTCTTGGTAGAGAAAAGCTGTTAGCTGAAAGCAAATATTGTGAGAAAGATCATTACTGATAATATTTTAAACTTTTATTCCTATCAGATTGTGATCATAGGTTATGAAGGTGGAACATGTTTTGATTATGAAAACATTTCTCTGTCCTACAGAGCCAAAGCCATTCCTGACTGTGTCTCCATCATGGCCGCGTCCTGGAGCCTCAGTGACGCTGAGATGTAACCATGACGACCAGTCTGCAGGATGGAGGTTCTTCTGGTATAAAGCTGTTCCTGATAAGCCTGAGGACGGCTACAGATATGATCTGCTGCCCGACAGCATCAGTGGGTCTGTACAAGATTCATTCATCATACATGAACAGAAACACACATCAGGATATTCATGTAGAGCTGGAAGAGGAAACCCAGAGTATTTCACTGGTTACAGTGAACCAAAGTTTGTCTGGTCTGCAGGTCAGTACTTTTTTTTTTTTTCCTAATTTTGCTACATTGGCAATATGTCCTAAAATAATCCATGTGTATCAATTTTTTTTCCGTATTCTTTTGTGTATGCTCACTGTGTGCCACTTTTTTGCACATAATGTACTTTTTTGCCTGTAAGCTGCTGGTAACTTTAATTTCCTGAGGGAGTCTTCCCAAGGCATCAATAAAGTACAAGTCTAAGTCTAAGTCTAAATGTGACAAATGTTTAGTTTCCTCTAAACTTATGCAAAAGAAGAACAAACTTAATGAGGCAAAAAATGTCTGAAGGATATGTTGCTAATAATGCAGTCAAACAAATGATTCCAAATAAAAAAAATGAAAGCTGATTCATCAACACTGATTTTTTAACAAATATGCTTGTCGTCCTTCTACTTTTTTTTAAATCTTGTTTTATTTAGTCCCTCATCCAGCAGCGTCTCTCTCAGTCAGTCCTGACAGAGAGCAACACTTCATCTCTGAGTCTTTAACTCTGAACTGTGGAGGAAACTCTACTGAGTGGAGAGTGAGGAGGTTTTCAGAATCTGGTCTCCTGACCCTAATACCAAACTGCTTTTCCTGGGGGAAAATGTCTGGATCCTCATGCAGCGTTAAAGATCAGTCAAACCCTAAATCAGTTCTCTGGTGTGAGTCTGGATCAGGACAGTTCAGCAACGCCGTCAACATCACCTTACACAGTAGGTTACTAGCCAATGGGTGTTTTTGATTCCCTTCATTGTGTGTATTTGTCAGAGAAGATTTACTGAAATATTTCTGAAGCAAATTTCTTCATGCAGTTCATCTGAAAGAGTTTGCAATACACAACCCACGATATTTTTACCGTTACTCTGATCATTCTTTTTCCTAGTTAAAGGAATGGAAACAAATCAATGTACCATCTTACTCTTCTTAGCTTTTGTTTAAATATTATATACACTGTAATATTTACAGTAACTTCCTGGCATCAGGGTTGCCAGCCAGTTGCTGTAAAGAAATTACAGTAACTTTATTTACTGTAATTTTTTGCAGTATCCTTATTGTAATTCTATAACAGTTTCATTGTGATTTTATTGCAGGTTTACTGTCATTTTTATTACTGTTATTTGTTACAGTTGACAGTCCTATGTGCGAGAAATAATAATAGTAAAAAAATAAAAAATAAGACAGCTGTTTGAGCTACACCCAAACTATTTCCGCAAAAAGACCAGAATATACTGTATACGTCTGCACATTCAAGATGAACTGTGCCCAGCACTTGTGTTGGACATCATGCCAGCTGAGAAATAACCAAAGTTAGCTTCAGCAAACAAGCGAAAGTAGCTCAATATAACCACATAAAATATATATTTTCCTCACTAACACAGTGATACTGATGTCTGACTGGTTTACAGATGAAGATCTTCTCCTAGTGAGCCCCGTCCATCCTGTGACTGAAGGAGCTTCTGTCACTCTGAGCTGCAGACGGAGAGGAGAAAACAAACTTTCTAATGTGATTTTCTATCATAATGACAAACTGATCCAAAATGACAGCAGAGGAGAGCTGAATATCTCTGCAGTGTCTCAGTCAGATGAAGGTTTCTACAAGTGTCAACATTCAAGAAAAGTTTCACCTCAGAGCTGGATGACTGTTAAAGGTGAGCAGAGATTCAACACATCGTTGCGTTTTTAATCATTACAATGCCGTGAGAAATGAACGGTGTCTTTCCAAATGTTTATGTAGGTGCTGGGAGCTCTTCGTTTCCAGTCCTGCTGGTCCTTGGTGTAGTTTGTGGATCCGTATTTGTTATTATGCTGCTCCTGCTGTGTTGCTTTAGACATTCCAAAGGTGAAACTTTCATCTCCTGGAACTATTTTACACAATTCGCCCGTTTCATTTGGTCATACAAATGCTTCGTCAAATGTCACAAATGCAAAATTAAAAATAAATAAGTAAATACATGTTGACGTCATTGTGTTATCTCAATTCTTTTCAGGTTCTTCCCACAGGTCAGTACGTCTTATTTTTTACTCATTTCCATTCTCCTTAATCTTGAATCGGAAGTGTTTTGACTTGCTGTTTCAAATGGACTTCCTATGTGTTCCAGGGTGATCCAGTCAGAGATCACTGATCGGGGATCTTCTGTAGATCAACCTCTCAATCAGACCTCAACCAATGATTACAGCTTGTCTTCTCAAGGTCGGTGTTTTTAACTGATGCTCTACATCCACACTAGTTTGCGACATATTCAAAAGATTTTGGATGTTAATAAAAGAAAAAGAAAACAATGGTTGACAGTAGTTAGACTGCAACAGGAGTTTTATGGATATGAAACTGTTTTCTGTGCCAGGTGAAGATGAAACCGGCGACGTCACATACGCTCACATTAAGTTCAAAAACACCAAACGGACGACCAAGTCCTCCAAAAGAGGCAGAGTCCAACGCGGTACGCTGGATACGAAAGGTTTTGATTTTACCAAATGATTTTTTTTTTTTTTTTTTTATCAAAAATACATTAGTGAATCCAATTCTGATTCCAGCAGGGAGGAATTGTGACCCAGAAGAGGACGCTGTTTACTCCGATGTGAGGACAGCAGCTGCAGGTACAGTCAGCAGCAGCAGAGTTTGCACTGAAACACGAAACAAACACTTTGCCTTGACAAATATTGCCTCATTTTCACCAGTTGTTTCTCTGTTTTTGGACATTTATTTGTACATTTCATTCACAGAAGCTTTGAGTGCTGCAGCGGCTGACGCAGCGCTTTATTCTGAAGTCAGGAAAGCCCCTAAGAAGAGAGTGAGCTAGTTGGTTTGACTCTGAACTGCATGTTATTTAACAGAGCATATATTTTTATATAAAGGTTCATGTAAGAATTTCCTAGAAGATCTCATTTCACAAGTCTTGTCAGTGAGTGCCTTATATATATTTTTTTTTTGCTAAACCAGTTATATTTTGTTTTCTACCTAAACACCAGACATTTTTTTTTCTCTTATCTATGGAACATGTTGACTCAGTAATGTTTTTTATCTATTTTATAACTCTGTAAAATAAATGCTTTTATTTGTGTCATTCCTAATATTTGGTGCCATTTGACTGTTGTAACTTTAAATATATATTTATATACATATATATATATATTTTTTTGTTGCTCGATATTATTTTTTAACCTGAGCACAAGCTTGTTAGACTACAAGAGAATAAGTCTTGCTTTTTTTTTTTTTCAGCAACTTCCTGACAATAGACTAGTTACAAATGCTTGTCTTTAATTTATGTTTGAAAAAAAATAATTTTTTGCAATTTACATTTTCCAAGAGTTGCTAACTTTGTCTTTTTGAAAGCATTTTTTCAAGCGGTTTTCATAAACCAACGATATCTAGAAAACAGACGTATTCTGATGAAGTCATGATGTAATTTTAACTTTTCCCCTTCACAATGAAAGGCTGTTTCAATGGAACTTTGCTCTATGTTTTCAGTCGATTGATTTAAGTTATTTGTTCACGGTAAGTACTCACAAAACAAAGCAGAATTTGTTGTTTTTATGAAGTTCATATAAAAAAATTAAAAAAATCCACAAATTTAACAGGAACAGGAGAGACAGCTGAGCTGAGCTGGAGGATTATTCTCTCCCCCTCTTGGGTCTGCAACTAATAATTCACTCATTTACTCACCGACACAGAGTTCAAAACTTTAAGTCGCAACATTTCAAAATAACTTCATTATTTCAGCTTTGTTCTATTTTCTGTTGTGAAACATGTCTCGTTCAGATGCTAATTTTTTTTAATTTTATTTCCTCGTTTGTCTTTACTGTAAAAAAAACAATTCATTCATTCTCTCTCTCACGGACCGGACATCGCCCACAGCTGTTCTGCTTTCCATACTACTTCCCTGTTTATTCTCGAAACAGAACTCATTACATTATTTTTCACTTCCTCATGAAAGCTTCTCACGAGAGGTTGGTGGCAAAAAGGCAAAACAAAATGCACAGCAGAGCTCTGTGAAAGTCCTGATGTGCATTAGGCTTCCTTTTCTCTTCTCAAAGGTCTTTTTCTTGGCTGCGGCATTTGAGTAGTGAAAGACTGACAGCATATTTAATCCCATAACAGAAGAAGAAAAGAATCTGTTGCAGTTCACATTCTTCCATCTGCCTCCATCATCAAACAAAGTCATGGCACATTGACCACTGTTGAGTTTCTGATTATTAAACTGTAGATTCCAGTGTCTGAAGGAGAAACTGCTTCCATCTGACCAGGTGTCTCTGAACAGATCAACAAAGATGTACCTTGAATTTATATTCCTAAAATTTTATCCAGAGTTTATATTTCCCTTCTGCAGCTGCTTCATTCCATTGACCAGGTCAGTGTGTTTCTCTCTGCAGTAATCTTGAACCTCAGTCCAAGTTTTTTCTTCACTAACATAATGATACTGATAGAGCTGACAAACCATTAGATGATTCTGAGCTAAAGACAGAACATAAACAAACTTGTTCTGAGTTATTCAGTCACACCATCAGCTTTATGTTAACCAGAATAAAACTTTTCTTGTGTTCTCATCCAATTATTTAATGAGCCCACATTAAATTCCTATGATTTTTGGTAAAATCTCAATAATACTTATTTAGAGAAACTCACCCATTACAGTAAGAAGAAACAGAATCCACTACATATTTACTTTGTTTGTTTTGCTTAGAGATGAACACTAAAGAAAAAAAAAAAGCCAACATCAAATAATCAATGTAATTTTTAGAAATCGCTTCCTAATTATATCTACATACAATGTTATTGAAAACAAACTTCCATCTGGTTTTCTCCTTTCATATAGAGTCAAAATGATCCAACAGGTTGATGTTTGGTTGTAAATCGTCCTCAGTGAAATGCTCAGTGCCTGAACAAAGCTCTTATTTCAGGACCTAAACTATTTGAATATTCAAACCAGATAATAATGTGCTGCTGTTTCCACTCTAACCCAATACTACTGTCAAGCCATAGGTAGATCACAGTCAGCTGAAATTCCATTAATAATATTCCAAAATATTGATTTTGTTCTTAAAAGCATTGTTTTCATTATTGTATGATTTCACATCAGAAAGATGAGGCCTGATCCACTGTAACACGATGTTACCATTTTTTCAACATCATTCGACCCAAGTTATCTTGTTCCAGTTTAATGTCGCTGAAAACATTTTGAGGGGCAACAAAGAAATTCAAAAAGCTGTTTCACTTTAGCGTAAGAAAGTCAATTAATTCCAAATTTTAGTTTTTAAATTTAACCAAGCTTTAGTAAGAGCAAAATAAATTGCTTGAAAACAGAACATTAAAGGTTTATTTTAATATTTCTGAAATATATTCCGTATATTGAATTTTAGTATTTTTTCATCCGGGATTCAATGATTGTGACAACAAATGTCGTTCCAGTAGCAGGTTGGACTTAAACACATGAAACGTCGTCGTGCTAATGCTTTTTATTCTCAGTTTGATATTTATAAAGCAAATCAACAGTTGATGTTCTGGTTGAAAAGTTGTTTTACAACTTTAAACAAATGTTATTAGTCAGGTCAATTCTGGCTTTTTATTTCCAAATAAGATAATATCCATTCACTATAGGAGCCAAAACTTGTTTTTATGATAGAAAAAGACCATACATCAGTCAGGACAGGCTGTCTGAATCGTGGAAGAACCCTGAAGCCATGGTAACTGAGCTGTAACCATGGCGATCAGTCTGCAGGTCGGAGGTTCTTCTGGTGTTCTTCCTGAACTGTCTAACAATGGGTGATCAGGAGCTGCTGCCTGATGGCATCAAAGGGCCGTCGTCATTCTTGTACAGAAACACAAAGCAGGAAACGTATGCAAAGCTGAAAGAGGAAACCCAGAGACCTTCAGTGTTTACAGTGAACCAGAGTTTCAGTTCTTTTCGTTCCTTATTTTACTGCATTGGGAGTTCCTGACTAAAGGTTACAAGGACCACATGTACAAGTATTTCATTTCGCTTAAACTGCTTTTAAAAGAATAGGAAAGTTTATAAAGCACAAAAAGCCTCACCAAACAATGCTGTTAAACAATATTTAAAATAAAAACAACGAGAATGTATTAATCCAAATACTTTTTTCCCCCTCTGATTGTTTCAACTCACTCCATATTTTTATGTTGTTTTCTTTAGTCTCTCCTCCAGCAGCGTCTCTCTCAGTGAGTCGTGACAGAGAGCAACACTTCAGCTCTGAGTCTGTGACACTGAACTGTGGAGGAAACTCTACTGGGTGGAGAGGGAAGAGGTTTACAGAATCAGGTCACTATATTATTGCTTTTAGCCTTGGAATAACCTCATCTATGCAGCAATAGATTTAAAATATATCTTAAATCAAATGAATAAATACATCAGTAGATATTTTGGTTACACTTTAGTGTCTTTTTATTTATTTATTTATTTTTTTGGTTTGATACATACAGTAATGTAATAGTTTCATAAAGTGATCAATTAAACATGAGTGAGAGATTAAATTTGAAACAAGTTATACATGCTTTAAAAAGAAACACAATTACATGATACATATGCATAAGATGTAAAACAGAACAAAATCCAAACAACATAACCTACAATGTGAAATCAATTCCTTTTCTACATATATGAGCTTTAATATACAAGAATGTGAGAACAAGTGGAGTACAGCACATCACTTATTCTCCTGGTGGATCTTCAGAACAGATGAAGTTAAACTTCTCATCATCATTTCTTTTGAACCACTGATGTTTCCCTCCCGTCTCCATGGCTCCAGACATGTCACAGTCGTCCATCAGTCCATCTGAAGCCCAGTTCTTATAGCTGACCATCTCATCACTGACCCAGAACCAGAAATCCAGAGTGCAGGCGTAGTGCAGACCCATCCAGACATAATCAGTCGATGCCTCCTTGACTTTCTCCTGGATCCATCTCTGATCCTCCATGTTGGTGATGGTGATCAGGTCATGGTGATGATCTCTGCAGTAGTACAAGGCTTCCTCCCAGTTCATCTTCTCTTTGATCAGGATCACTTTATCTGTAGATAAAAGGAAGACAAACATCTCATCTGTAACTTCATTCTTTTTTATGTATTATTGTAAATCCATCCATCCTTCCTAGTCCTGTAATGTACATGTAAATACAAAATGTCATCTCACCATCATAACAGATGAAGGGTTTTTTCTTGTTGCAGTTCTCATTCCTCCATCTGCCTCCATCATCAAACACAGTCATGGCACATTGACCACTGTTGATTCTCTGATTATTAAACTGTAGATTCCAGTGTCTGAAGGAGAAACTGTTTCCATCTGACCACCTCCAGGTGTCACTGAACAGACCAATAAAGATGTACCTTGAATTTGCAGTCGTTAACTTTAACCTCTTGTTCTCTTCTCCATCCTGTAGTTGCTTCAATCCACTGATCAGGTCTGTGTGTTTCTCTCTGCAGTAACTCTGAGCTTCTATCCAGTTCTTTGATTCATAAATCAGGTGATATTTCTGTGATGAATTATTTTCTGTGAAACAAAGTCAGAGCAGAAAACATTATAACATGTAAGTCTTAAAGTAAACATTAAAGAAGGGGTCTAGATTATTTTCTCACTATTGTAGAAGAGAAAATTATTACACCATTTGTAAAACATTTATGGCAATATTTTTTTCTTCAAAGTGAATATAATGATATAGTTACATGAAGAATAATGTGTAATTTTTTTTTTTTTTCTGGAAAACCTCATGTTTATTTTTTTATTACTTCAAAGTCTTAAAAGACACAAATCTATATGAACAAAACAGAGTTTTCTCACCATCATAGCACAGAAAATTATGCTTCTCATTACAGGATAAATCTCCCCACTTGAAAGAAAGACTGCCATCTTTCCATATAATCACACAGTTTTGGCCTTCAGGTCCAAGATTATTTGGTTCTTTTTCACTTCTTGCCCAGTTTGTCTCACTTTCATTGAACTCCAGTCCAGGCAGAGACCAGTACCATGTTCTGGTACCATGTGTTTGATCATACAGACCAATCCAAGCTTCCTTTATATCTCCATCTGAGATGTTGATGAGTTTCTTCATGTCCTTCATGTTAGTCACTGTGATCAGGTCAGTGTGTTTCTCTCTGCAGTACTGCTGAGCTTCAGTCCAGGTTTTATTCTCATTAATGTAGTGAAACTCATAGAGCTGACAGTCCATCACACAGCATTGACCTAAATACATTCAAAAGCTTGTTGGAGTTGATCAAAATACACAGCAATACCAACTTTATTATGATAATAAGTAATCTAAGTTGATCATTTGGATCAATTAATTTAGCAAAATATTTCAACAGTATCATTTTAATGCTGAACCACTTACCTAACAAAATGAGCAACAGTTTCCACTGCATGTCTGCTCTGTCAGATAGAGATTTGCACTGTTGGAAATAAATATAACAAAAGACTTAAAAGATATTTTTAAAAACTAAAGAACACTGAAAATAGAGAAGTTGTACCTTTTGTTTTTAGAAAATCACTCAGATGTTATTTAGTTATTAAGAAGTTAACAGTCAAATCTTCACAAACTGTTTCTTCATGTCACTGAACTGTTACATAGTTATTTTACTGAGATATTCCTCTGTTAACAGGATGTGATGCATGTTAGCATTTTTATTGACTGAAAGTTGTGGTGTGAAGTGAAAACATGGGTAACACATAAGTTTGTAACATGACTTTATACACCAGTTACTTGATTTTTGATAATTAAGATAAAGAAACAAAGATAATTTAAGAAAGTAATAAACCCATTGAAACACATCTGCCAATAATAACAGTGGAGTGAGAAACTTATTAGTTTATGAAAACATATTGTACAGTACACACAGTAAGCTACCAACTTCCTGATATTCATATAGACAATATAAAGTCACTATCTTCTCATTTTTGAGACGAAATAAAATTGGACTTACTTTTAGTCAAATTTGTAACCAGATAATTTATGCAGATCCACTTACCTTAGAAAATAACCAACAGATGATTCACTGATTTCCTCTTAATGTCCTTTATGTGTTTTTGTCCTGATAAGGTTGTTTTTCCTCTAAGTGTTCCTATAGTAACTGTCTGCTGTGTCTTTATTTTTTTCAGTATGAAAATTGTTGAGTGTGTGAAGTAAAAAACATGAGTAAGTTCCACCCATAATTTCTGTTGACCAATCAGCTTTTAGCAGTTTTTCCTTGTTTTCTATGATTACTGGATATCATGTCCTTGAGTTTTTGTTTTTGTTTCTGTTGTTTTTGTTTAGTCTTTTTATTTTTTTTTTTGCATGTTTTTATTTCCTGGTACATTTCTAGGTTGTCTGTAGTTGCATGTCATGTCTCTTGAGACCCTGAAAAAAAAAAAAAAAAATGAAACATTAATCTCCATGAGGTTTGTACAATGAAGCTGAAAACTCCTGTTTTTAGAAGTTTGAATTCTTGGAAAATGAGAAAATATTCTAATGTCGGATAATAAAACAATGAAAAATGTACATCTGGTTACATCCTCTTCCTGGGATTATGTAAAAAAAAAAAAAAAAATTCCCGCTTGTACATCCTGGATCAACGATGAGCTCAGTGAGCTCAGGAACAACATTTGAATATTGAAACCTTGTGAGAGCATGTCACACTATGCCTAAAATAATTTACACTTCTGTGAAAATGTTGTTTAAATGCATATATATTTATTTATTTATTTAGCAAAGAAGTTGCTGACAGAGTAAAGCTCCCGGTGGAACAAACTTACAAATGAAGGGAAAACTTTTATATCCTGCTAAAATCAAAAACAGAGTTATGTCTGGGTTTCCCTCCTTGATCTGATTCTCACTCTGGTTGATCTGAGAAAACCAGAAGAATTGAATTCACCCATTCACTCTACATCCCTCACTTATTACCTATAATTTAAACATTTGAGATTATAATATTAAGTTCAATAACTTAATATTTTCCATTTTGTGTTATTTCCTGTTATGAAGCATTTCTTGTTCAGTTGCTGATTTTCATAGCAACTGGTTGCTCTGCTCTTCATAGAGTTTCCTTGTTTGTTCATAAAAAGAACTCATTTTATTATCTAATTAGGTTTTTCTTCCTGGTGAAAGTTGTCGTGCAAACAGTGAGTCCTGACATGCAAACTGTTTCCTTCTCCCATCACAGCTCCTGTTTTCAGCTGCAGCATTTGAATATTGAGACACTGAGATCAAATTCCCCAATGGAAAACTTTCAGATCTGGATTTCAAATGCCTGTTTTGGTTCTCCTCTTGCTCACTGTGTACCTGTGGGTTTTTTGTTTTTTTATCAAAACATTCAGCACTTTCCATGCTCCCAGATCCTCCCTTGGATTTTGCTCCATCAATAAACTCACAACTCATGACACAGAGTTCATTTCACTTCTTAATTTCTAGTTTGTTTTGATGAAACACGTTTTTTGTTTTCTCATTCTATAAATGCAACTCATCACTTGAGCAGTTTGGTTTCCCGCCTCAGACTGTTCCTGCCATAAATTTACCATAAAGTCATGTATTTCCCTGTTATCAAAGGCTTTACTATTTTCGTTTGAATGGACTGGGCCAACCGAATACTTGTACTGCCTGAAAAACACATCAATATTTGCATATAACCGTTGACGACTAGATGAGTTGGATCGCAGGAGGCTTACTGATGAATTTATTTTATTGGAATCTATATTTATGTTTTGGATTCATGGATATCTTGAAATAGCTGTGGGAAAATGATTAATATTTTTGTGACAACTGTTTAGTGATTTTTTTATTTTTGGAAAATACAATTTATTTGATCATTTTTCATGTCATAGGGTGTGTCATGTGATTACTGTATCAGTTTTTCCCAGTCCAGAAAGAATTTCTCCCCAGCGAGACAAATAAAGATACTAAACTTTTTGATTCAGTAGTCAGTAATAAAGTGTACACCACAAAAACTCTCTTTATTTAATATTTTACAAAAATTTACACAGCCAAAATATACTTGTACAAGTATTGGTGCATTGTTATCCAGTTAGAAAGAAACAGGAGAAACACATAAACCTATTAACTGCTGAATTAACTGTATGACATTTTCTATTGTTTGAATAAGGATATTTGTCCCCTTAGCAGAGCTTTCACATCAATAAAAAGTGTGTATTATATATGAGACACAACCCTGGACCAAACTTATAATATGAACATTTATACATTGCTACAGTCACATAAAGTATGTGCTCTATCAATAACAGTTCACATAAAAAATCTTGACAATCAAAAAAAGAAAGTTGGATTTTGCAAAACTGTTTTTCTCCAGAAGTCATCAAGTCACATTATGTGGTATTTAAAGCTAAAACTTAAGCTGAAACTTATAATGGGTTTAAACCCGAGAGTGTTTTTGTTATTATTTGTAAGTTAACGGGTTTAATGAACTTCGGGGCCCTTACCTACTGGAGAGCGGTATAACTGGCCTACACAGTATTGGCTCAAGACCAGACGGCAGAAATAACTTTAAAGTTTATCTCAAGAGCACTAAGATAATCAGAGCTTCCTTAAAATCGGGACAAAAATTTTCAGCAAAATCTTGCATGGAGTTGGCATTGATTAATTTCATTCATGACCCAACCATTTCTGTTCTTTGGTACTCCTTCTCAAGTGTTTGTTTTTTACATTTTAACTCTAGAATGTGTGGCTAACAGGATCTTATAAACAAACTTGTATGTTTTTGAGTTCGATTCTCATCTCTTTCTGTTTAAGAACCAAGAAACTCAACTATTGGTTGAACTGAATTCTAAATTAAGATCCACAAGAAGAAAAATAATTCACTACATCAAGTTACTACATATCTATACATCAGTATTGTAGTACTCGAGCCCAGTCTTGGTCTTGAGACCAACTGTGGACATGTCACTAAACTTACAGCATACTGTCCAGTTTATTTGTGAACATGTTTGTTTTCATTGGATGCAAAACGCACCGATTAAAACCCAAGCAATTACGTGTTTCTGTTACCGCTACCACCCCCTCCCCACCTTTCACACGCGGTGATTTTCTTTGAGTGGCAGAAGATGTCTGTCTGATCATCAGTAATAGAATTGCGCTTCATAAATCATGAGAAATCCGATGGCGACAGCTAATTCAGCAGCACTTCACTTTCGCAGATGGTGGGAAGTAAGTATTTTTTCGTCAATTACAAAAGAAGCTCAAAGAAAGGTAAGCTCCGTTGACGTGATGTAAGAGACACATAAGCATTTGTGATGGAAAAAAAAAAGTTACTCACTGCGCTGAATTATTGTGCCGAAGTGTTGACTAATGTGTAGCACATATGGGACAACACTGTGTCCAAAAGCATAGCTTTTTGCTGCCTGGCTTCATGCAGTGGGAGAGAGGGAGAGAAGTCATGGTGAGCTCCTTGTACTTGGTTACTTCTTGCTTGTTGCTCTTTGGTCAGTGTTCATAGTTGAGTGTTGTTTACCATCAGGGCATTGCCTCAATTACTATGTTTAATGGTGCAATGGTGCAGACAGTGGTTATTTCTGACATGAATGATATGGGCCAATGCCCAGGACATAATCGTTTTAGTAGCAGTGTGCCGATTGATCGGCCACCAATCATAAATGGCCCATTTCCGTGTAAGTGCATGATCGGTGATCACCAATCACGGTCTCTTATTGCCGATCACGAAAACCGATCACCTGTATCTCACTTCGCAGCCTGCAGGTGCAGTTTATCTCCTGCTTGCGTGGCAACAAAACCTAAGTGATGCCATGGGGAACATTAATGCTCTGAGAGAGGATTTGTCGGGCAATTTATCAGGCAACGCTAAACCTCAGATATCAATATCGGAAGTGAAAAAAGTGGATAGGTGCATCGCTAGCTTTACTGGCAGTAGAACGTGAGGACGTTCTGTTGGTTTCCTCGTATCAACACGGTGGGGCAGTGAAGGCCACATGTCAGAGTGTCCAGCCAGGCCATATACAAAGCGCTGGGGCAATCGCTTTGAGGAACTGGAAGGCTCCTGTGAGGAAGATACACAAATAAATGTCGATAAACATTCCATCAGTTAGCTGTAAATGTTTCTTCATCCAAACATTTTCAGGTGTTTACAATCTGCACTCACACTAGAACAAGAGCGGTGTGTTGGGAATTCTTCCGAATGATTTCATTCAGCCTCACCTTTCTCTCAGACTGTAAAACGTAAACAAACGTTAGATATTTTTTATTGTGCTACGACTTATTTTTCCCTCAAATATTTGCTAAAAACACCCACCTTCAGCTTAAAGGCCTCAAATTGTTTGTCAGACATCTTCCAGGGACTGCTTTGTCTCAGCTCCTGTACAGAGACGCCTTCCTGCTGCTCATCGTACAGCCTGAAGGGGGCGACAATGTCCACAAATCTGGTCAAGCTGAAATGAGAAAGCAGAAGTCAATTTTCCTGTGAAGAACAAACACATTAGTACATTATTCATAAACATAAAAAAAAAAAAAGATATGAAATTTTTCTTACCTTTTTGGATGAGGGCATTTCTCAATGTCTGTCATGACTATAACATCACTAACGTCCAAACGAAACCTCTTCAGCAGAGCCATCATCCTAAAATATATATGATAATGTCATATTCACTGCATTACACAGCACTAATCCACTCTAATCAATGAAACTGTGTATAGAAGTGCTCAAACAACTTGATTTCAACAAAGAGATGAATAGCAAAACATTTCTTTTCTCTTCTGAGTCTAAATTTTTCTTGGAAAACCTACTGGTCGCGACCCTCCTCCATGTTTTGTTCGTCGCCCACAATGAAAACCCGGACCTTGCATCGGCGCCAGCGTTTCCTCCTGGTGACCAGATAGGGCACCAGTAGAGTCAGACCTTAAAACAAAGTGATTATAAATGTTTGTACCATTGATCTGAACATAAGTGACGGGAACACATTTATTTTAAAATGTGTTCCTGTCACACATTTTGAGATAAAGGGATTAGCACAGTAACAGATTATTACCAAAAAATTTAAGTATTTTGGTCATTTAAAAAAAAAAAATCATTCTTTTAATTTTTAAATACAGAAATGAAATGCATGTAAAGTTTTTAAACAACTACAATGTCTTTGTCAAAAGAAGGTTTGAAGAGCACTCTCCCTGCATCACTATGCTTTTTAGTGAATATGTTTTTCTTTTTCTGAACTGATGTGCTGCGATGTGACACACCTTCTAAAAAGTTTCATTTTTCAGTTCGGTGCACAGGATATTTTCCCAACGATCTTCAATGTGTGTTTTTTTGGCAAATGTAAGTCAGACTTTCTAGATCTTTTCGGTGAAATGTTTTTGCCTTTAGACTGATCATGCCTGGAAAGGTTTACAGCCGTTTCATGTTCTTCTTTTATCTATAAATATCTGAGACCAAATCCGACGTTCGCTCGTATTACTCACCTCCATCGTCTGCTATCCAGTAGACATCGATGGTTTTCTTTCCCTGGTTGTTTTGAAACACGGTCTTCATCTGATCGCTGCTGCCTTCGTCAGACATGTCATCAGCTGCAAGACGAGGAGAAACATTAGAGGGAAGAAAAACAATCCCACATGCACCAACACATGTTTTTCATTAATGGCTTATCATGTGAGCAAACTTATTTGCGTACGATTTTCATTGCGTTTCTTAATTTATGGAAACACCTGAATTGTAAAATAGCGTGTTTTTTGTTTTTTTTTAAACATTAGCAGAATAGCAACAATGTTTGGAGTGCATTTGTAATGGAATCGCAGCTACTGAAAATGGCAAAACCCCACGCTGCATCAGAATCACATGCTCATACAAACACCAAATGGCCGGTCTCTTCCACTTCCCCTCCAGAAACAAGCAGCAGCAAGACGGATATAAATGTTGATTGTTAAAATCAGTCCATTTTACTTAACAAGGTGATACCAATACACTACAAAGGACCAATATCAACAGATAACAATGTTTGTACTGATACGTCGTGAATCCCGAGAAACATCGCAAAAGAAAACCTACCAAAACAGAACCTGAATTCACTTAGCTTAGTGTTAAAGTCAGATAAAAATCCTTGTAATTCATGTTTATGTGAACAAATTTAACAGTTGTTGTGTTATTTGTTTACTGCCAACACCTGAAAAACGTTGACCTTTGCCAATAATGCATACAGGCAACATGAGTCGCAACTTTGTGAAGTTAGGAATCATAAAGACATTGTGAGTCAAGAAATATTGAAACAGAGTGTATGAGAGTCAATATTTACGGTACCTCTCTGCAGTATGTGTTTATACAAAAGGACGCTTACTCATTTCTGTTGCTGCATCAGTCATTAACTTTCGAATGGAGTAACTTTTAGTTTAAGTGAAAGTGGAAGAGAAAAACATGCTATGCCAGCAGCAGCTATGATTTCTTTACTGTAAACAAAAGAGAGATGGAAGATGTTCTCCAAAAACGATGACTGTAATCATATGGCATTCTCAGTATCTTCAGTTGTTTCTTGCGTTACTTTTGAAGTTTGTTTCATTTTGCCGCCATGTTTATTCCAGTATTAACAGAATTTTATATTTTCGCTAACGTGTCACCTCACCTGCTTCCTCTTCGTTGGTTTGCTGGTCCGGATTATCCACATTTTCATCAGCCTCAAAGCCCTGGTTGACTGTGGGGTTCAAACCACATGGTCAGATCCATGTTAGTTTAATTAACACTTTATGTGGTAAAGTCCAAAAATAAAATATTGAGTAAAAAAGAAAAAAACCTTCAAATTCTAAATCATCTGAGATATCCAGTCCATCCATCATCCTCAAGATGCACAAACCGTAGTTGGAGTCAAACGCATCACTATAACAAAAAACAAACACTAAATCAAATACCGCAGTCTGTTTTTAGCATTCATATCGCAGTTGCTGTTAGTTCAGAAATTACATATTTTGAGCCAGTTGGAAAAAAAAACACTCAATCTTACTAAATGGTGCTGATGTAATCCTCGATGCTTTCCGGAGCGCTGTCCTTCCAGTTCGTCTTGAATCCCAGAACCAGAGTATTGGGTTTCAGTTTACCAAGACCGGACGCCTTGAAAAGATTGAAGGTGAACAATTAATATAATGAGATTTTGATTAAATATTGTCAAAGCACTTCATGTGATGGAATATTTATTTCAATGTTTGTCATTTTTAACCCTTTTAAATAGGTTATTTCTTGAAATTTGCCACACATTGCAACACAAACTCTAAAATAAACCAAGATTTATAGGTTTTCCACCCCTTCCAGAGTCCTATTACGTTTGAATTAATAGTTACTGTGTCGTTTACTTTGGTGTTTTCTGTGATGTTTACTTTGGTATTTTCAGATTCCATTGTAAACATATTGGGAAATGATTAAAATAAATCATTTTTGTTACCTGTAGCAGCTGCTTAGCTCCTGCCCTTAAGTTGTCAGCAGTGAGAGGAGTGTAGAACGACCGCACCTTTCTCTTGTTCATCCACTTAACCAGGTAGTCTGTGGTGTCCTGAGGCCGTGTCTTCCTGTCCTGCTCCTAGAAAGGGCAAAAAAAATAACATTTATTTCATTGATAGGAAGATTCAGTGAAGGTAAATGGAACTGAATGGCAACCAGAAATATAGCTGAACAGTTGCAGTGTTGATAAAATGTAGCTTCATGCTCATTTTTTAAGGGGATTCTTGGTATATATGACCAAAAGCTCCTACCAGTATTATATCACCACAGATCATAAGACTGATGTGCTTCGTGAAGGAGCCGACAAAGTCCACCAGTGCGGGCCGCTGGTTAGGAGGGCCAGTCAGGACGAGACACTGAGGCCTGGAAGAAGACAGGAGAAAGCAAAAAAATTGGGAATTGGTAAATGCTTTGGACAGAAAGTTTCAAATCGATCTAATCTAATATATATGTACTCACAGGACTTTTAAAGGACTGCGTAAAATTAAATTGAGCAAAAACATCCAAGAATTGAATGAGTAAGAAAATTTTAAAAATCAATAAACAAAGGAAGGATCATTATTGGGTTAATAAAAATATATTGAAAATCTACAATATTCTTTTGGACGACTCACCTGAAATTCTTCACATGATCCTCCACTCCGGTCAGAGAGACGGAGTAAGACAAAGCCATGTTGTATGTGCCTGCCTGCACCGACGAACCCCAGTTTACCTCTGTTGAAAGGGAAGCAATGATTTAGTAACAGCAAATGCAGAAAAATGTTTTCTGCTCTCTTCCAGTTCAACTCAGCTGAACTGAGCTCAGGTTGAACGAGCTGCACCCACTCGGTTTGTTGTAGTTGACGTATCCAAAGAGGAAGAAGATGATGCAGAAGGTGACCAGAGCGGCCCACCAGGTGAACAGGAACATCAGCACCACAGATATGACCGATCCAAACAGTGCCGTCCATTTGCTGTAGTACTGGAAGGACGGCCTCCAGCCTGAAAGAGTCGACAAATAAGACATGTTTTCCTGTGTTGTCTGCTTTAAATGTGGGGCTAAAAGTTTGTCTAAAATGACCAGATGTACTTTTTGATATTTCTCTCTGAGAAGGGTTGATGGGCTGCTATGAACCCAGCTGACATATAAAGAGGCAGAACTTTAGTTAGTTACCTGCAGATTTGGGTAGTAACTAGTTACTTTTACTTGAGCAACATCTTTTGAAAAATATACTTTTAGGAGTACTTTTACTATGCTGACTTTTACTTTACTTACTTTATTAAAATAAGTCAAGTTTGTTGACTTATTTTATGAGTCATTTTGTTGTCCAAAATAACCTTCATTGCATATGATTTGCTCTTAAAATAAACTGCATTATGGGTATGTTATTTACAGTACGTCAAGGTAGGACTAATTTCAGATACTAGCAACAGCAATTATTTAATAACAAATTTTAGATTATATTGACTGCAAACAGATTAACATTTTTTTTAAAAAAAGGTAAGCGACTTACCAGGGGAATTGGTGATGGACGCATGAAAACAACTGAAGTTAATCAAGCCATAGGAGCAAAGGAAGAAATTGGAGATGAGAGCAGCAATGATGTTAAGCTCCGCTGTATTGCCACATGGGGGTCAAAAAGACAAAATGTAAACTTACACCATTAACCTTTGTAAAATATGAGTAATCATTTGTAAAGATATCACATCTCACACACCAATAAGGATGAAGGCTATAGCAATAAGGTAGCAGAGAACATAAGCTCGAAGTGGCTCGTTGTTTTTCCCATAACCTTTTGCAAAGAAAATGATGTACGGGTATATTTGATCCTTGCACAGACACTGGAAAGCAAAGAGAATAATTAATTTTTTTTTCAATCATTACACACAATTTAGTATAAGGAGCCAGTTAGGACAAAACCTATATTTTGTCTCTCACACTACTAAAGTCTCATACACACACAAAAAATTTTAAATTGCGCAAATACACTATTTAAATATCCAGGGGTGGAAATTAAAAATTTTTCTCCACCAGCCACTGTGATTGGTGGAGAAAAAATGTAATCAGCCGCTCTTTTTTTTCTTTTCTTTCACTTACAAATCCCACTTGTACAAGCAAATTACATTAAACACATGATTTTTTCTTAACGCTATGAAAACCAATTTACTGACAATAAGTTTACCAAACATATGTACAAATACAAACTAATTAACATAAAGCATGGACACCTTAACAAAGGTGTAGTGCAATAAGTTCACTTGTAGTAATTACTAACAGCAAATTTAACTACACAACCCAAACATTCGTGCAATCATTTCCCATTTTGAATATTTCATATAAAAATATGGTAGTAATACCTTCGTGATGTTACTGTGTGGTAATTCACATTGGTTTTTTGACACATTTTTCTAAAGGCACTTGCACACATTTTAGCTTTACTTGTAGTTGTTCTGACCTGCCCTGTTTCGTATCCGCTCGCTTTTCTCAGACTCCGGTTTGCTAAAATGACTCTATTTATAACCTCGGTGGAGAGGGGCGGTGCCACGGAGGACTGAGGGATTTCATTGGATCAGCCCAATGTCCGTCAATGAAAATAATCAATGGGCTGCCGCAGTCGAGTTTGATACCTTGATAGATTGATACCTTGGCTGTTGGCGAGTCCATATTCACAAAAATTAGATTTGATATATATTTTTTGTTAAATTATGACATCCTTGGTCCGTCCCACATACAGTATGTGTACCAGTCTGCAGTTCAGTCACCCACTCCTTCCCTGGACAGACGTTGAAACTGAATGCAGCTTCTTTTTTATAAACCTGTTCAAATTGTCACCAGCCATAGTGGTAGGTGCAGTGCTCTAATTTACACACCACTTCATACTTTGACTTGCATTTGGCCAGTGGCGGGTGCTAATTTCCATTCCTGAAAATATCACACGCATACAGTTTCTCTCTCACACACACAAAATACTAAAATTGCGCATGTACACCATTAAAATAGGTAGAGCAGAAGTAAGCGGCTTTCAAGCCCCAATTGAACCTCCAACAGCTAGAGGAGGGCGCGGTAGGGAACAGCTGGCCGAAATTAGCGTTCATAAATCAGATCAACCTTGAACTAAATGCCATGTGGAGCACCAACATCCAACTTGAGGTTAACTGCAGAGTGGTATCAACGAATGCGCGATCTGATCTCCAACTTATGCCCCACCTCTAAGTCTCACAGAGACAATTATGAGTCTCATCACCATTCATTCATTCAGCCTAGTGTTAGTTCACACATACATACATTTTCGACCTATTATTCAGAATAGTATGTCTATGCTTTGCATTTGTGTAGTATTTTAGCAGTGTACATGTGCAATTTTATTCTTGTGTGTGTGTGCGAGAGAGTTTAAAAAATGCATGCGTGTGCAATATTTTATTCGTATATGTGGAATCTTAGTCTTTTATGTATGCGTGAGAAAAAATTTTTGCGTGTGATATTTTTATAGTGTATATGCACAAGTTTCCTATTTTGTGTGTGTTTGTGAGAGACAAAGCATAGTTTTTGTCCTAAATGCACCCTCTCATAGTTTTGTGTCATAAAACTCAATACTTTTATTGCAGGATGTTGTCTCACCTGAAAGACTTTGGGTGCAGAGACAAGAAAACCCAGAGCAGAAGATAAACTGGCAGCAAAGACACCCGCAGTGATGAGGTAGTAGAAACCGGAGACTTGCCCAAGAACCTGGTTGGAATATTTGAAAATCAACAGGAGATCATTTTGTACAGCCACCCTTAAAGATTGTAAACGGACAAAACAGTCAAGTGAAACAGTCAAGACTATCAAACCCCGACAACAAGTTTGATTGATACCTTGACGCTGTTGGCGAGTCCATATTCGCAGGTCTGCGACTGGCTGCAGTCTGTGAAGTTCCAACCCAAGTTACACGCCAGTCCCACGCAATCGTCCGTGGTGTTTCCTGTCAGGATGTGACTTTTATTCCCAGAGGCGTCACGCACTACACACGACCCTGGAAAAAAATAAATACTCCAAGTCTGAGCTGAGCTTCATGGTATTTCTCACCTCTTTTGGATAACTACCGTTTTTTTACTATATGGACGCTAACCCGGAAAATTACGTCTTGCATTTTCATTTTATTCAATGATTTTAATGACAGTCAGTTACCATTGGCAAACACTAACTTCAGCAAACTCAAAAGATTTACTGAGCCAATCAATAATTAGACTAGACAAAGGTAAAAGTATAAGGTAACCCACCGACAGTTACTGTTATCCCCAGGTAGCTGATTGTTGTCCAAAAAATAGCCATCAATGTGCCTTTTGGGATAGCTACTGCAGGATCCTGCGAACAGAAGTTTGATCATCACCTTGTTCCTTGCTGTTCAATGCCTTTCTTTCAGCCTTGTTGACATTCAAACCTTTAGATCTCCAGAGATGTTGGCCCCGGACAGAATACCAATAGCAGCAGGAAAGAAAATGGCGAACATCTGGAAAAAACTGCCTTCAGAACCTCGCCAGTTTGGTGTTAGGTTCTCAATAAAAATATCGCCTGTAGAGAGTGACATCGAGTCAGGTGTTGCGTTTCCATTTACGTCGTCGACTGTAGTGTTTGGTGCAAAAGAGAATATTCTTTACCTCGGTATCCGAAGATGCCGACAGCCTGCTTATCAACAGTTGGAGGGATTACGGTCCCAACAAAGTAGTTTGCGAAGGACACCAAAAGCACTAAGAAGAACAAAATCTGGGCCTGAAAGCAACACAAAACAAGTTATTTAAAAACCACGATTAAGTCAAAGAACATTTCATAAACTAAGTAGAACAGTGTTGCTTTGTCGCACAAAATTTCTCACAGATAGACTCACCTTGGACTCCCACTCCATTCCAGCCAGAGAAATCATAAGAAGAACTGTGACTGTGACTACCCCCACAATGCGGACGTCATTGACTGAATCCACCATGATGGCACCAAAGTCCTAAAATGAGTGACACAATTCTCAAAAGAGCTTTGCAACATACTGGGTTTTAATATGAAAGGCATAATACAATGAAAAGATTTATGGAATTTTTTTACCTGTATGTGGTTTAAATCATTTTGCAAAATTTATGCATGAAAAACTTTTGCCGTACACTAAAATCATCCAAAAACATGCTCACTAAACTTGTATGATTTTTATTTCACTCTGAATAAAACAAGTATTGACACAAGAAGAAATGGATCCACCTACATGCATCAAATCACGAACCACCTCTGCAAAACCAACAGTGTTGAGCGCACAGGCCAGAGCGTTTGCAAAGGAGAACACCATTCCAATAGGTCCTCCAATTTCAGGACCCAGCGTACGGGAGATCATGAAATATGCACCGCCTGCAAAGTGTTTCACACACACACATAAAAAGAAAAATTTTTATGAAAAGAAAACACAAATAATAAAACACAGATTACAGTTATAAGCTTTGCTTTGACGCTCGAAATTATTCTGATCGCATCAACTTTTCATCAGCAAGGTTTTTTGTTTTTACATTTTGTCATATCAGTCGTTAATGTGTCTCATTGCGATTTTGTGTGATTGAAACACAAAATAGTGTAGAACTGTGAACTGGAAAAAAAGTTTTTCTTGGTACCAAAAATCTGTCTTTCAGAGAAATGTAAAGAAACCCATATTTTATCAGAATGTCTAGCCATAGATTTTTCTTTTGAACATCACTTGACAATGGACATGTTTGATTCAGGCCATTCTGTCAGCTCTGGCTGTGTCTAAGCCCAAGTGGTGTAAACAGATGTTTTGGGGCAGGGGCTCAAGTGCAAAGAAAAGCGCACCTTGTATTACTAATGGAAATGCTGGTAGATTTTTACATGCACCTCCTGCACTAATTTCTATATCCAGCAATAAATGTGGACAAAACTCTGTTGATATTCTATCAATATTGAATGCTTTTAGTAAATAAGAAATACAGTTAAAATTACGTGAATAGGTTTGATTAACATGATAAATTGTTAAACAACATATGCCTCAACCCAGTGGAAAACATTTTTTTCTGTAAAAAGTGTTTTGGTTTTTGAATTAGTGTTTACATTGGACAATTTATTTTTAGAATTTGCTCAAATTTCAGGTCAGTGAAAACGCAGCCACAGCCAATTTATGTAAACTTGCACTAGAAAATGAGCACTTTTGTCTTTATCTTTCATTAACAATAAAAGCAGGTTATCATAATAAAACAGAGTAAGGATAGTTGCAAGGCAATTCTCAAGCATTTTTGTCTTCCATTGCCTACTTTACAGTAAAGTGATGTGCAAGTTGTTTGTACTGATAACCCAAGCTACATATTTCCTATCATTTTTAATTCATAATAATGCAAAGAAATTTTTACATTTCATTACTTTGCACATGGACTCACCTGATACCACCCTCCCATTGGTAGCAATAGCAGAGATGGACAGTGCAGTCACAGAGGTCACCACCACGGAAATCAGGATAATTACACAAGTCAAGACTGTCATCAGACGAATATATATATATGTATTAGTCATAATTATAACTCATTCCTGTATTTCATTTTCTTCTTTGAACATGTTCACAAACTAACTTAGCAAATCTGTTTCTGTTTTATTTTTCTCTTTTCGTCCTCAAATCAAGTATCCAAATCATTGCAAATTTTATTCATTCACAGTTTAAAAAAAATGTGCAACACCATTTTACCACATTGTGTTCAGGTTTTCTGCCCTATTTTTGTTTGAACTGTTACATTTTCAAATAGAACAATCAAAGTTTTTGTACAAACTTCCAGATTAATTTACGTGTCATAACATGGAGAGTTTCAGTAAAATCAGTGGAAAAAAAAACTATGTATAACAATAAAAATCAATATTTTATCAAGATAAAATTCAGTGTGCTAGAACATCAAATAAACTGAGTTCCAAAAACCCGGAAGGTATGACTCACCAATGCCTGCCTGAGACGTGATCCATGACAGACGCAGGAACAAGATAACCCCCCAAATATTCAGCATGCAGCGGACCTGTTACGAAAGACCAGTGAAAACAGCCGTGGGACGTTTGTACAGTGACCAAGTGAGTGTGCTGATAATTCAGCTGCCAATTCAGAAATGTGATGTGTTATTTTTCTATAAATGTTGCATGTTTAACATTTCGTTGTCTGCATTAAATTCAGTATGAAAGAAACAAAATCTCACCATGACGCCGACTATCCAGCCAAATCTAACCGGAGCTTTGCCCTGAGGACCTTCAGACTCTTCGTTTTCCATATCTGGTGCCGGCAGGCTGCCTGAGTCAGAGGCGGATGCTCCATCCGTTCCCATCTCCACAACCTTTAATCCAACAGAAACAACCAGAGAAACTGAACCATCTGATGGCCTTAAACTGTTAAATAATTTGTTTAAAGGGGCAATGTTAGGTGTTTTCCAGGTATGTCAAATTATTTTAGAGCACAAAATGTTACCTTCAGTTGTTATAAAAATGCTACTGTTGACTTAAAAGAAATTTAACAACTTAAAATTTGCACTCTGTCTCTTTAAAAAAGTTATTTTTCCAACAATCTGCCTTCAGGAAGTCATCAGAACATGGCTCCTCTATTAAACCTTTAACAGCATTTTTACCAGCACTGCACTGAGTTGTATTTCCTATGAGCTTAGCAGATGCTAGTTCCATCAAGCGATAGCTAATTGCCTCTGGCTAGTCTGAAGGAGCTGAGTGGGGGAATCACATAGCGGGCTGCTTTGTGAGGTGGAAGTTTGGAAACTTAGTTCATATGACATTTTGGACATCTGAATTGTTGCCATGGGAGATATAAGGATTTCTTAAACATGCATGAAAAACTCAAGTCAACATTCCAAGTATGATTTTGATTATAACATAATGTAAAGCTAAAAAAAAATAAGCACATTTCACATAATACTGCTGCAGTCTGAATAATAATACATATGTATTAGATTTAATTTAAAGGGGCTAAATTTTATCGGTTACATTCCTTTTTTTTCCCATATCCTGCCATTGATGTTGTAGAGAAATTGAATTCACATGGCAGAAAACGCATTAATAACAATTAGCCAAATTGCATGAACTAAAGGACAAACGTACCTCAAATGTCTTGCGCAGGGTCTCAAGGGACGGCCTGCTCCTTATCTGACGTGGCAAAGAATTGGCATAATTCTCCAGCTGGGGCACCAGATCCATGGTGCTGTAGACGGAGGATCTGCGCAGCTCTGCCCTGGAGCCGCGACGCTCTGATGTACTGCATGACAAGACGCAGAATCATGTCTATCAAACTGTAGCTTTTGTTTGATATCTTCCAGCTCCACTTTTGCTGCTTGTTGCAAGCGCAGGGTGAGTGAAGAGCAAATCTTCTAAGATGAGCAAATCTTCTAAGATGTGTGACTGATGGGAACGGTGCAGGGCAAGGCCAAATATGCATTAGTGGTGCAAAGCTCTGCACTTGTTACAGACAGTTAAACGTCCACAACTTTTTATTTTTTCCTCAACATTGTGAACTACCTGCTCCTCTGAAATATAAATGATAGATTGTAGTTTACCATAATCCACTTATATTGGGCATTCTCATTTACTTTCCTCTGTGTGGTTATTAAAAACACACTATCAAGTCTGTTTCTGACCCAAACTCACCATCAAGCATTTCATTTCAGCGCAACCAGCCCTAATTTTGGGCGGGGTTAGATGATGTCCACTTTAGAAGGTATTTTTGCTTTGGTTCTGATAATCTGTATTACCCTATGACTTTGAAGAGAATAATTATAATATCTATAGTATCATTGGTACAAATTACAAAAACATCGATATTCTCACCAGACCTCAAACAATAAAAGTCCAGTTGGATTTTATGTTAGATGATGAGAAAAATGGTACTGTATCTTTTTGGGTTTTTTTAAGTGTGTGTCAATATTTTAAGGTAAACAGTTTTTGGTTGACACAGCTGATTAGCATTTCTTCAAGCTGAGGAAAGGAGCTCTGTCTCTTTTTGTCTTTATTTCCCGATGGCTTCGTTGGAAGTAAAACACAGCAACATTGGAGGTGGGGGCAACTTGTCATCCATTCCTAACCCAATACGAAAGTAGAAGTGAACTTTCTGTTGAGAGAAAAACAAAATGCCTGTCCAAAATGTAAAAAAGGGACTCTTCATGACGGCACCAACCTGGACTCCTCATTGGAGACGACGATGGTGGGAGGGATCTGGAGCCCATTGCCTCCATTTACGGTGCTGCCGTTAAAGTGATGTGAGGAGTACCTGGGAGGTCCCTCCTCATTGGTGGAAAAGTGCACACCCCCAGTCAGGTTACGTTTAGACGCAAACTGCCCCATTAGTGCGTCCTGGTGCTTCCTGTGGAGTGATAGTCATTTGACTAGAATACACTAAATTAACAAATTTACTTTTCTTTTTTTTATCAGAAGCCTAGACTTTAGGACCAAAATCAAGATTAACAAGAGACATGAGAATAAAAAACCTTAAGGAACTGAAAATTTTGCAGTAAATAGAATTTTGTAAGGCCACAAAATAAACAATATGGAACAGATACTGACATTTTTCTTAGTTTTGAATCTTTTTACATAATCTATGAAGAGTCTATATTGCACATAGTGTACCATCACTGCTTACTGTATATTGACTAAGAGCACAAAATAAGTGAAGTTTGCATATACTTTATGATATATGATTTTGGTGTGAAATCACAGAGCAATGTCATGTTTTACTTACATCATACTTGGTGATAATATGGCAAATTCGGGCAAATACAATTTCACATGCAAAAATTCTTCCTGTTTAAGCTGTTATGAAATCTGAAGTCTCTCCCAAATGAGAAGCACACAACAAATATTAGTCCATGTTCCAATTTTAGACTCTGAAAAAGAGTTATTTGGTCTAATGTGAAATAAAAAGTTGAAAGAAAGAAAGAAAGAAAAAATCTTATACTCACAAGTAGTTCTGTAGATGATGAAAGAGCTGCTTGATCTCTCCCCAGATCAAACATACACCTTTTATCAATGCACCACAAAACTCTTGTAATTTATACCTTGGTGAGGCCGGTTACAGCCCTCCCATTTACTACATGCACTTTCCTCCCCCTCAGACACACGCGCACACATAGTCACACTCATTCTATGAGGGTGCGTGGGTGTTCAAAAAACACACACCCAGACACATGCACATGGAAAGGTATGCATGCCCACAGTCACACATATGCAAATGTGATTTTATAATACCTTTTGTTGAGGCACAAATGGTTTCCAATTTTCCACATCTAGTTTCTGGAAGATGGTGTTTGGAAATGTGAGTATTAGACACAAAACTATGAGAGCGTGAGCATGGTAGCAGTACATTATTGGAGTAAACAGGGAGAACAAGCGGGTGCTAAGTTGCCGTGGTGGCTTTGAAAGATTAATACAACTTGCCTATGTTGTTACCCAACATAAAAACAATTTACTTTTTTCCCCAAGATTTGTTTTTTCTGCTGATCTGTGTTACAACGTACAAATGTCACAAAAAACAAAGCTACACAACAAAATCCCAAATTTAGATCTATTTTTTTTCCATTTCAGATGGAGATGTTCTTTGCTCTTAATTTGTTAAAACTTTTTAAAATGAGTCCATATAAGAGTTTAAACCGAAACACAACTTTTTTTTTTTCCTGTTTATTTGTTTTCCAGATCTGTTGACAATACATGGGCTTTCAGTGTTTTCTACATCAATAAAAAACAGGAAGATCCTCCTCTGCGTTGTCACTGATCATAGTAAAAATAGTATCAGGGCCCCCTATGCCTCTCTAGTCTATTTTAGTCCAAGCAAGAATTGATTTCAGGAACGTCAGCCAAAAGCCATCAGAATGATGCCAAAAACCCACTGATCGATTTCTATTAAAAAAAACAAAACTAATATTTAAGATGTTGACAATGTGCTGCAGGTATAGGTGTTGCAGGAAACTAAGAACTGCGTATCGCAGATACACTGAAGCAAACACAAATAGGTGCTTGAGTTTGGATTGTGGTTAATGTTCTGCATTGTCCTTTGGCAAAGAGGTTTTGGTAAAAATGCCCAACTAACTAAAAACGAAACATTACAAGAACTTTCGGATCCCATTAACAGGTGGAGATTTTACTTTTTTTGCAGCTTGTTCTCCATAGCCCTGCTATAATTAGACTCACTGTCAGGCGTTGAATACCCGACTTGCACACAAAGCCTTTGTGCTCCAGCTGAAGCCCCTCATTGCACCCACACTGCTGGAAGAAGAAGATGATGTCAGGTACATCTTCAGTGATCCAAAACTGAAATATCAACCTTTTATGTCCTGCTTGGTGCAAAAGGAAAGAACAGAATATGCTTTTATTTTTCATAGGAGACTTTATAGCTTTGAGAAGGAATTGAGGTTCACCCTTTACCTTATTGCTTTATTTCATTACGTTGAGGAGACATTTATCATAAGCCTTATCACACGTCCCAGTCTCAACCGCAAGGCCTGCATGACTTTATTTTCTACAAGCTCCTGCAGACATTCAGGTTCACCCCAGATTTTTGAAAAGTTCAGTTTTGCTTGGATGCAGTGGATACCAAAACTGAATTAATATTTTGTTGACAAACCATGACTTTCCTTCTTTGTGAAAGCTTTTCTTCTTCTCCTGTACTGAGTAGACTGTTCTTAAGTCAGTGTATAATGAAGGTTTACTTATCGAACTACTTTTAACATTTTGGCTTCTTGAGGTATATTGCTGAGTTAAATCGTAACACAAGGAGTCACTTCATTGGTACTGCTTGTGGTTGTGCTGTGGTAGTTTCTTTCTCAGCTGGCATTTTTGAAGACCTGACCTATAAACAAAAGAAATAAGTAATTGAATGGCTGGTTTGCTACGTAAAGCTGAAACAAATTTGGCAAAGCTTTAGTTTTAAGTTTATGGTCACATACTTACTTTTGTTTCCACTTTTTTAAGTGTGTTCAGGCTAAAAAGTTCAAAAATGGGCCTGTAATTATCTCTTCAGGCTGAGTCTATTTCTCCAATGCAGACTCAGGAAGAGTTCATTTCATGATTGGGAGTGTTTTGTTGTTGACTTACAATTAAAAAAAACAACAACAACAAAAAAACACTTGTTGCATCTTTGATAGTTGTGCAGGAGTTTCCATTTCTGCTTCTGAGTCACCAGAAGCAGAAGTGGCTGTACAACATGATAGCTGTTGTACAGCCGTGCATCTGTCTGCTGCAGACATATTCACGCGTAGAAAGTGTGAGTGTAAAGTTGAGTTTGAGGCGTGGGCCAACGGGGAACCTTTCCAGTAAATTCCAAAATATCTTACTTTACAGTGAGTTTCTTTGAATCATCCTTTTTACAGTTTCTCCCACTCTCTCTGACTCGCGCTGCACTCCCTGTGCTCTCGACTTGTCTGCTGTTGCTTTCATGTTTGTTCATGAAAGCTTGGCTCATTGTCCTGGACCAAACCTTTATGACAGTAAGGGTCATAAAGGTCCAAACAAAGCAAGTGGATTCACATATCCTACATCACAAGTCAGCTTCCTGTGGGTGAGCAGAGGCTAGCGCTCGCTTGTTATTTTGTTTTGTAAACACAGGGCGATCTGCTCTTCTTCTACTCCAGCCCTCAAGGTCTGGTATTCTGCATACATCAGCTCTTTCCTGGGTTCCTCATAAACGGATCAAAATTTTGATTTCTTAGCGGGTCTCAGTAGAACTTTGACATGCTGAGGAGCTAGTTGGACCCTTTGAATCATCTCTGTTGGAGCTGTGACACTGGCCAGGTCGATGAGGAATGACTGAATGTGAAGTGAAGAGCTTTGGAGTCCTCTGGACTTGATGAAGCGTGATACAAGTACACGCCATTTTACATATTACTATTTACCTTTGGTCTTATCTAGCAAGAAGATTCAAGTTCCTTACCAGGCCTGGTAATAGGGCTGGTTCTTAACTGGATGTTTAAAGAAACATCCATCAAAAATGCTCTAAGCGAAAGAGCTTTTAACCAGTCCTGCATGGAAACAATTTCACCACATAAACAACATTTCTACAAATAGACGTTTTAGTTTTCTTATTTCGATTTATTAACCCTGTTTTAACAGGAATGTGCGGTGTGACTAGAGCTTGCTGAAAACACTAACTCCTATTTTCAGCTTTGCTGATGTGGATCAGAGCTCACCAGATCAGGATTGTGATGCATCCCTGAGCACCACTGACGATATAACTTTAATCTGAATATTGGAGTGTAAGTAGTAATGCATTACATTACGCATTAGATGCGGTCAGATAATGCGTTGATGACACCATTGTTTGACATTTCCGCTCAAGCTATTTACGGATCTGTCAGATTTCAATATGTGCCTTGCCTCGTGATAAACTTGTTCCTACGCCCTTGCAGCGTTGAATAGTGAAATATTGACATCATATTTAATCCCTAATGGAAAGTTTTCAAATGTTTATGTCAAAAACGTCTCCTGACTGAAGACATGTTTTGGAAAATAAATCTTGACTAATAATAAAAGTGCATTTTATAGAAGGCTCCATACATGTCAAAGTCATCCATCAGTTCATTTTGGGCCGAGTTATTACAGCTGACCATCTCATCACTGACCCAGAACCATAAATCCAGAGTGCAGGCGTAGCTCAGCCCAATCCAGACAAAATCAGTTGAAGCAAACTGAGCTTTTTGCTGGACTAATCTCTGATCGTCCATGTTGGTGATGGTGACCAGGTCATGGTGGTTCTCTCTGCAGTAGGTCAAGGCTTCCTCCCAGGTTTTACTGTCTGTGATCAGGATCAATGTACTGTCTGTTGAAATAAGGAAAACAAACAATTACTTTACTTGAGTAATTACTGCAAACTCATCCATTCATTCTTTCATAAAAATGTCCTAGTATGAGTTCTTTAAATTATGGGATGTATTTGCTGCATGATCAGACTTTAATTTACTTATTTCAAAATTTACCATTGTGGTAAAAATGTTAATAGGAAAGAAGGGTTTTGTTTTAGGATCCACAGGATTTTGAAGAGTCACAATTTTAATGCAAAGAAGCAAAACAAAATCAAATCCTGCATTCTGTATGTTTGATAAGAAAAATCAAGGGTTGTTACTTTGGAGAAAGTTTGTGCAAGAAAAACACCCTAGGCACCCTTTTAAACATTCCTTTTGTTTTATATTGTTTTATGTTTTAGGGAAAAACAATCAGGCGGTGTTACTTATTTAGACAAATTTGATCTTACAACAAACCTTTAGTCAGTAGTATTTATACAAAAACAAAGTGAAATCTTTGTTGATCCTAATTTGAGTTTGAAATAGCAATTTGTCTCTTTTAGGCATTTTTATTCAATGTTTTATTTTTAGAGTTTTGTAAGAACAACTCACCATCATAACAGATGAAGGGTTTTCTTTCATCACAGTTCTCATTCCTCCATCTGCCTCCATCATCAAACACAGTCGTGGCACATTGACCACTGTTGATTTTCTCATTATTAAACTGTAGATTCCAGTGTCTGAACGAGAAACTGCTTCCATTTGACCACCTCTAGGTGCCATTGAACTGACCAATAAAGATGTTCCTTGAATTTGCAGTCGTTAAATTTAACCCATTGTTCACTTTTCCATCCTGTAGCTGCTTCAATCCACTGATCAGGTTTGTGTGATTCTCTCTGCAGTAACTCAGAGAGCCAGATCTTTGTTTCATAAATCAAGTGATATTTCTGCGATGAGTCATTTTCTGTGAAACAAAGTCAGAGCACAAAACACTTTCACGTGTAAGTTTTAATGTAAACATCAATGAGAGGATTTGGACAAAAACAAAGGACTATTTTCTCGCCACTGTAGCAGAAAAAAATATGCTTTTCATTACAGGATAAATCTCCTCACTTGAGAAACACATTAAATTATTTCCATTGTAATCCCACAACTTTGGCCTCCAGTCCTTTATTATTTGGGTCACTTTTTCCCCAGTTTGTCTCACTTTTAGACAACTCCACTCCAAGCAGAGACCAGTGCCATGTTCTCTCTTCTTTTGTTTGATCATACAGACCAATCCAATCTTCCTTTATATCTCCTAGTTAGATACTGATGAGTCTCTCCATGTCTGTCATGTTAGTCACTGTGATCAGGTCAGTGTGTTTCTCTCTGCAGTACTGCTGAGCTTCAGTGCAAGATTTTTACTCACTAACATAACGATACTGATAGAGCTGACAAACCATCAGATGATTCTGAGCTAAAAACAGAACATAAACAAACTTGTTCTGAGTTATTCACAAGACAGTTTAATGCATAGTACACAATCACCAAACTCTTGTTCTCATCCAATTATTTAATGAGCCCACATTAAATTCCTATGATTTTTGGAAAATCTCAATAATACTTATTTAGAGAAACTCACCCATTACAGTAAGAAGAAACAGAATCCACTACATATTTACTTTGTTTGTTTTGCTTAGAGATGAACACTAAAGAAAAAAAAAAAGCCAACATCAAATAATCAATGTAATTTCCAGAAATCGCTTCCTAATTATATCTACATACAGTGTTATTGAAAACAAACTTCCATCTGGTTTTCTCCTTTCATATAGAGTCAAAATGATCCAACAGGTTGATGTTTGGTTGTAAATCGTCCTCAGTGAAATGCTCAGTGCCTGAACACCGAGCTCTTATTTCAGGACCTAAACTATTTGAATATTCAAACCAGATAATAATGTGCTGCTGTTTCCACTCTAACCCAATACTACTGTCAAGCCATAGGTAGATCACAGTCAGCTGAAATTCCATTAATAATATTCCAAAATATTGATTTTGTTCTTAAAAGCATTGTTTTCATTATTGTATGATTTCACATCAGAAAGATGAGGCCTGATCCACTGTAACACGATGTTACCATTTTTTCAACATCATTCGACCCAAGTTATCTTGTTCCAGTTTAATGTCGCTGAAAACATTTTGAGGGGCAACAAAGAAATTGAAAAAGCTGTTTCACTTTAGCGTAAGAAAGTCAATTAATTCCAAATTTTAGTTTTTCAGTTCAACTCAACTTTACTAAGTGCAAAATAGGTTGCTTGAAAACAGCACATTAAAAGTATATTTTAATATTTCTGAGATAAAAAAAAAAAAACTGAGCTGTAACCATGGTGATCAGTCTGCAGGTCGGAGGTTCTTCTGGTGTTCTTCCTGATCAGTCTAACAATGGGTGATCAGGAGCTGCTGCCTGATGGCATCCAAAGGGCCGTCGTCATTCTTGTACAGAAACACAAAGCAGGAAACGTATGCAAAGCTGAAAGAGGAAACCCAGAGACCTTCAGTGTTTACAGTGAACCAGAGTTTCAGTTCTTTTCGTTCCTTATTTTACTGCATTGGGAGTTTCCTGACTAAAGGTTACAAGGAACACATGTACAAGTATTTAATTTAGCTTAAACTGCTTTAAAAGAATAGGAAAGTTTATAAAGCACAAAAAGCCTCACCAAACAATGCTGTTAAACAATATTTAAAATAAAAACAACGAGAATGTATTGATCCAAATTTATGTTGTTTTCTTTAGTCTCTCCTCCAGCAGCGTCTCTCTCAGTGAGATCGTGACAGAGAGCAACACTTCAGCTCTGAGTCTGTGACTATGAACTGTGGAGGAAACTCTACTGGGTGGAGAGGGAAGATATTTTCAGAATCAGGTCACCTGACCCAAATACCAAACTGCTCTGACAGGTTCCTCATGTACCATTAGCAGTCGGTCTTCCCCTAAAGCAGTGTACTGATAGCGGGGATTTCTGACATGAACATCACCAAGATATTTTTGAAGGAAAAATAGTTGGTCAGTTCAGATGATGGAGTTCTCACAAGTCGTCTTCTTCGTTTTTGTTTCAACTTTATATAACATATTATTTACGCCCCAATAATATGTATAATTGTAGTGTAGTAGTTGGCACACGTATTATGTGTGCCAACTAAGGCTACTATCAGAAAAGGTGTGTAAAAATGCAAAAGCATATTTATTTAGGCATTCAGTCATAACTAATGATATATTTCGGTCTTCCCTTAATGTTCTCTCACAGTTTGGCTGATAGATCAGTTTTGATAAAAGGAAAAATCTCCCACAGGAAAACACCTTTAAACATTATAAGCAAAACACCCGACGTTTTACATAAAACTTGCATTTATGTTCAGTGACATACTGTAATATACTGTCATATAACTATTCCAACATGCAGTAGCTAATGCCACATGCTACACACAACCCTGTTAGCTTAGTGCTAATGTGTAGGAAAACGTCAATTCAAATCCTAGATGCCTCAGTGGACATGTGTTCCTTGTTCCTTGCTATTTGGTAAAAACACCAAAAAAAAAAGTAAAATCAAATATTGAGTATCTAATCACTTGATTATCAGTTATTTAGTATGAAAAAAAAACATCATCAGATGGATCAAAATTAAAAGTTAAGAGTAAATTTTGGTACTTTAAGGACAAAAATGAAAAACAAATTCATACTGTATTCCTAAAAGTACATAAAAAAAAAAAAAAGTTACTCAAATGTAACTGATTAACTGTATCTTGTTTTTATTCAAACATCTGCACCAGTAGACCTTCAGGATACCCAGTTGATAAACCTCATGAGTCATGAGTCGGTAGAATGAAGGCCCTCAGGTACCATCACAAGTTGATGTTTGTGTGAAAGCACTTTGTTGTGGCTTGTCGCTATGTCTTCTCACTTCCGCTGTATCTGAGGTGAGATAAAAGTCGAAAAATTTTCTCTCTCTCTGCACCGAAGATGCAACAATTTTGTACACGATGATAACATGAACATAGACACACACAGCAGATTATTAGGTCACTTGTGTTTTCTCTTTAACATTTTTCTTGAGTCAGATTTTTTAGTGTTGATTGTTGCTTTTGAAGGGAAAAAAAAGTCATTTGTTGCAGCAACAGAAGAGCCAAACCTCTTGTTGAGAAACGAGATATTTTGCAGCTGAGGCTTGTTGTTGTCTCGTCTCCCCAGGTCCGTTAATGTCGTGTGTAAAAGTGAGACCACAAAGACAACGGTCACTCTTCAACTTCCCAATCAACCAGAGTTTATTCACACAATCAAATGCATAAAATCACTCCAACATGGTCCTCAGATACCAAAGCCAGAAAGGAAATATTAGAAAAAAATGCAAAGTACGAAGACGCGCCTTCGGAGACCATTGTGTGGCAGTTAAGACAGTTCCACCCCAGTGATCTGACCGGCTGTTGTAGCTCAACTACTTTTATATCAAAGTGGGTTCTTTACTATCTGATGAGATTTGACGCATTGTTTCAGAGGTTGTCTCCTGGTTACAAACAGAATCACGACATCACATGATTCTAATCATAACTATTGATTCGATTAACTTTAATCAAATTGTGCTCATTATATCTAAGATAAATGTTGAAGTTATATATCAATTAAACCATGAGTCTGTCCTTAACTACTCAAAACTATCATGATTAGTCTAATATTTCAACACACGCATAAGTTCAACATCATTAAAATGATCATACTTTAACATTTCCAACACTCTACATCTATAGAATGAGGTAGAGCAGGAGTTCACCCAGATGGTCTAGTTAAAGTATTCTGAATCGACATCATATTGGTGACGTCAGAGAGATTTCTCAGTATATCAGCTCATGTTGAACTTCCGTTACACTCTTCGACAATTTCACTGGAACAAGTGAATGGACTCTAAATTCAGGGAACCTGTTTCAATGTTTGTCTTTGTTTTGGTACAGTTTAGCATTGTAATATTCTGACATGTTTCTGGAACAATCATTTATACTAGGAAGACCGCTACCATTACCAGGAAAATATTCCCAACCTTGACGGGAAAAGACGGGTCCAGGAGAAGGTCAAGATGTAGTGAATGTAGAGAGATTCAGCAGTTTAGCCTAACCTTTATTTGACATGGCTAAATATAGTGCCACCTGCTGGCCAATGGTTAACATTGCAATGTGGAACAATAAATGGTGAGGCAGCATTATGCATTTCCCACTTGTGGGACTGAAAGTAATAGCTTATCTTAAAACACTTTGTCTTTCCTCGCTGTCTGAAGTTTAACCACTCTTTTGTTTTATATCAGTTAAAATGAGCAAAGTTGCTTCAATTTGCTAGATGTCAAACATACTGGCAGAAAGAGAAAATTAGAATTATTAATGTCTAGTACATGAGAAGTTTATCTATATTCTCAGTATTTATTAGCATTACATTTGAACATTATATTTAAACAGTATAATGCAGAGGTCTGCAACCTTTACAACACAAAGAGCCATTTTGTCCTCAGTCTAGGTAAATAAAACTGGGTCAGAGCTGAAAATATCACACAATTTGAAATAAAAAAAAAAGATAATTTATAAGTTCTGATAAATATCTACTGCAGGAAATCTCTAGTAATTTTTGAAGAATAATTTTCATTCATGTTTTCAGGTTTTTATAATCAAAGAGAACAAAACCTTTTCAAAGATATGATGGGTATTTTCTTATATGTGAAGTTGATTTTTGCACATGTTTCCAGCGTAATAAGAAAAATAGATCAAAATAAAATAGACTGGTGCTTCTAGTGTCAGTCTGGTCCAAAGAGCCAGTTGTGGCTCCAGGGCCGCAGGCTGCAGACCCCTGGTGTAAGAGAAGAGAAATGTGCACAAGTACAAGCTAATTACAAACTGACCAAGAACTGAGTTCAGGTCAGAACCTCTAGTTTAAATTTCTACTAGTAATAAATTTTTTTTTTTATCATTGGTGAAATAAAATCTATACTTCAACATAGTTATTAAACTATTTCTAAAAGCACAAACAGGCAAAGAACAACTTAAAGCTTGCGACAGAAGAAGTTCAGCTTCTCTGTGTTGTTTCTTTGGAACCACATGTGTTTTCCTCCTGCCTCCATTGCTCCAGATATCCCACAATCATTGATCTGTCCTTCAAAGTTTGGATTCTTCTTACAGACCCAGAACCAGACGTTCTTGAAGCAGCTGAAGTGCAGACCCAACCAGACGAAAGGAGTCGATGCCTCCTTGACTTTCTCCTGGATCAATATCTGATCGTCCATGTTGGTGATGGTGACCAGGTCATGGTGGTTCTCTCTGCAGTAGGTCAAGGCCTCATACCAGGTTTTATTTTGTTAATCAGGATCAATTTATCTGTCATAGGAGTAAAGGGAACAAACAATTCATTGTTCACACCTTTATTCATGTTGTTATTCAGAAATCATGGCCACTAATATTATTTTACAGGAAACATATTATAGTAAAATGTTCGCCTTTTTGTTTCATGTAACTCTCAATAAATGTAGATATTATTTGAGAGATAAAAATCAGTACTTGCTAAATAAAATATGAACCACTTTTTTAGAAAGAATGCACAAGAAGAAACACAGAGCTCTTTTGAATGAAGCTCTAATGTTACACGTGAAGAATTAGTTTATCAGAACATCTCACCGTCATCATAACAGATGAAGGGTTTTCTTTCAGTGCAGTTCTCATTCCTCCATCTGCCTCCATCATCAAACACAATCGTGGCACATTGACCACTATTGAGTTTCTCATTATCAAACTGTAGATTCCAGTGTCTGAAGGAGAAACTGCTTCCATCTGACCACCTCCAGGTGTCTCTGAACAGACCAATGAAGATGTAGTCTGAATTTGCAGTCGTTAAATTTAACCCCTTGTTCACTTCTCCATCCTGTAGTTGCTTCAATCCACTGATCAGGTCTGTGTGTTCTCTCTGCAGTAACTCTGAGCTTCTATCCAGTTCTTTGATTCATAAATCAGGTGATATTTCTGTGATGAATTATTTTCTGTGAAATAAAAAAGTCAGAGCAGAAAACATTATAACATGTAAGTCTTAAAGTAAACATTAAAGAAGGGGTCTAGATTATTTTCTCACTATTGTAGAAGAGAAAATTATTACACCATTTGCAAAACATTTATAGAAATATTTGTTTTTCAAAGTGAATATAATAATATAGTTGCATAATAATGTGTACAATAGAATTATTTTGTTTTTCTGGAAAACCTCATGTTTATTTTTTTATTACTTCAACGTCTTAAAAAACACAAATCTATATGAACAAAACAGAGTTTTCTCACCATCATAGCACAGAAAATTCTGCTTGTAATTACAGGATAAATCTCCCCACTTGAAAGAAAGACTGCCACCTTTCCATATGATCACACAGTTTTGGCCTTGAGGTCCAAGATTATTTGGTTCTCCTGAGTTCCAGTTTGTCTCACTTTCATTGAACTCCAGTCCAGGCAGAGACCAGTACCATGTTCTGGTATCATGTGTTTGATCATACAGACCAATCCAAGCTTCCTTTATATCTCCATCTGAGATGTTGATGAGTTTATTCATGTCCTTCATGTTAGTCACTGTGATCAGGTCAGTGTGTTTCTCTCTGCAGTACTGCTGAGCTTCAGTCCAGGTTTTATTCTCATTAATGTAGTCAAACTCATAGAGCTGACAGTCCATCACACAGTGTTACCCTGCAACCTCGGGTGGCAGAGTAATGTATGATAAAAGATCTTCCTCCAACGTGTGGTGCTGTGACACAGGAAAGATGAGACACACACGTTGAGTTCTCGTTAACATCCAACGGAAGATTAATTCTTTTTTTGTGAGCTCGCTCTTTTCTATGCCACCAATGCAATGCGCCCCTAGTGGTCATGTGGAGAACTGCGTGGACAAACCGAGACAACGCTCAATTTGTTACAACAAGAAATTAAAAAATACAAAATGAAAAATTGTGTTTGGGGTGTCTATTTTCTTACATATTCTCTTTATTTTCTGGTAACTAGTTTTTCACCCCTCTACACAGCATTGACCTAAATACATTCAAAAGCTTGTTGGAGTTGATCAAAATACACAGCAATACCAACTTTATTATGATAATAAGTAATCTAAGTTGATCATTTGGATCAATTAATTTAGCAAAATATTTCAACAGTATCATTTTAATGCTGAACCACTTACCTAACAAAATGAGCAACAGTTTCCACTGCATGTCTGCTCTGTCAGATAGAGATTTGCACTGTTGGAAATAAATATAACAAAAGACTTAAAAGATATTTTTAAAAACTAAAGAACACTGAAAATAGAGAAGTTGTACCTTTTGTTTTTAGAAAATCACTCAGATGTTATTTAGTTATTAAGAAGTTAACAGTCAAATCTTCACAAACTGTAGAGTTTCATCAAAAACTAACTTATGAGATAATTTATTAAATTACAGCTTCATAAATACAATTAAAGAAATTGTAGTTTACATGTTGCCTCTGGTAATTAAACAACTTTTCTTTGACCTGATGTTAAATGGATCATTGCTGTCAAATCTTAATTTTGCTCCACACATTCTGTAAGACTCAAGCCAGAACTTTGATTAGACCAAAGTGAAATTTTAATATTAATTAAACTTCCTGAAAATAACTGGAGCTCAGTGATCAGTATTCATCCTTGTTGTGAAAACTTTGGATTTGTCTGAGCCACTTTCTTCATGTCACTGAACTGTTACATAGTTATTTTACTGAGATATTCCTCTGTTAACAGGATGTGATGCATGTTAGCATTTTTATTGACTGAAAGTTGTGTGAAGTGAAAACATGAGTAACACATGAGTTTGTAATATGACTTTATACACCAGTTACTTGATTTTTGACAATTAAAATTTTCCATTAACTAAGTCCCTGTTGCTGAGTTCACATCTAATTCTGACAAAAAACACAGATGGTGTTGAAATATTACTCTGCATGAAGTTTGCATATTGAAGCTGAAACTCATCATTCAGTTCTGCTTTTACAAGTCTGCTGTCTTTCAGCGCTGATTCAGCTGGTTGTTTAAAGATGCCTTCAGTGAATTAACTTCATTAATAATAATTCAGACTTTAATCTGCCAATAGTATTAATACTTTGAGGCTTTCATAAGATAAAAAACTTATAAAAACACAGAGCTGTGGTTTGCCAGTATGATTGAACACCTGTCTCATTTTCAAAAATGGTCGGTTCAAAACTGTCATGAAATGGTGTGGTGGAGATGGTGAGGCAGACGCTGGAGGCCCAGGTAAGGTGAGTGGTGTAGATTTATTAACAAAAAAAATCCAAAACAACAGTCAACAAGTCCACGGCCAGGCAGCACGGCTGAGCGGAAGCCAGGGCTCACACCGGTAGCAACTGGTCTCACAGGCGGCTCAAACAAACGACAAACTGACAACGACAAAAATACGACAAGGAACAAAGGACACAGGAGGGATTAAATACACCGAGGGTAATGAAGGGAACAAGACACACCTGGGAACAATCAAGGGGAAAACAGGACAACGAGGAGACTCAGGACACAGAAAACTCAAATAAACACAACAGAAACACACGGAACATGACAAAAACATATAAAAGTGTATTTATATCCATTACTACACAATTTTAGAAACAAGCTTCTACAATTGTAAATGAATAACAGGCATATTATTATCAACATCATTATCAATACAAATATTAAGATAAAGAAACAAAGATAATTTAAGAAAGTAATAAACCCATTGAAACACATCTGCCAATTACAGTGGAGTGAGAAACTTATTAGTTTAAGATTAAATTTGAAACAAGTTATACATGCTTTAAAAAGAAACACAATTACATGATACATATGCATAAGATGTAAAACAGAACAAAATCCAAACAACATAACCTACAATGTGAAATCAATTCCTTTTCTACGTATATCAGATTTTCTATACAAGAATTTGAGAACAAGTTGAGTACAGCACATCACTTATTCTCCTGGTGGATCTTCAGAACAGATGAAGTTAAACTTCTCATCATCATTTCTTTTGAACCACTGATGTTTCCCTCCCGTCTCCATGGCTCCAGACATGTCACAGTCGTCCATCGGTTCATTTTGGGCCGAGTTATTATAGCTGACCATCTCATCACTGACCCAGAACCACAAATCCAGAGTGCAGGCGTAGTGCAGACCCATCCAGACATAACGAGTTGAAGCAAACTGAGCTTTTTGCTGGACTAATATCTGGTCGTCCATGTTGGTGATGGTGACCAGGTCATGGTGGTTCTCTCTGCAGTAGGTCAAGGCGTCCTCCCAGGTTTTATTTTTTGTGATCAGGATCAATGTACTGTCTGTTGAAATAAATCATAAATCTCATTTGAAGCTTTGTTCCAGTCATTATTGTGAATCATCCATCCATCCATCCATCCATCCATCCATCCATCCATCCATCCATCCATCCATCCATCCATCTATACTTGTCTCTCTTCTTCCCTCAGCAGAGTACATGTAAATACAAAATGTCATCTCACCATCATAACAGATGAAGGGTTTTCTTTCAGTGCAGTTCTCATTCCTCCATCTGCCTCCATCATCAAACACAGTCATGGCACATTGACCACTATTGATTCTCTGATTATCAAACTGTAGATTCCAGTGTCTGAAGGAGAAACTGTTTCCATCTGACCACCTCCATGTGTCACTGAACAGACCAATAAAGATGTACCTTGAATTTGCAGTCGTTAAATTTAACCCCTTGTTCTCTTCTCCATCCTGTAGTTGCTTCAATCCACTGATCAGGTCTGTGTGATTCTCTCTGCAGTAACTCTGAGCTTCTATCCAGTTCTTTGATTCATAAATCAGGTGATATTTCTGTGATGAATTATTTTCTGTGAAATAAAAAAGTCGGAGTTTAAAACACTTTCATATGCAAGTCTTGAAATAAACATTAATGAGAGGATCTAGATTAAAACAAATGAGTATTGCCTCACCATCATAGCAGATAAAATTATGCTTCTCATTACAGGATAAATCTCCCCACTGGAAAGAAAGACTGCCATCTTTCCATATAATCACACAGTTTTGGCCTTCAGGATGGAGATTATTTGGTTCTTTTTCACTTGTTGCCCAGTTTGTCTCACTTTCATTGAACTGCAGTCCAGGCAGAGACCAGTACCATGTTCTGGTATCATGTTTTTGATCATACAGACCAATCCAAGCTTCCTTTATATCTCCAGCTGAGATGTTGATGAGTCTCTTCATGTCCTTCATGTTAGTCACTGTGATCAGGTCAGTGTGTTTCTCTCTGCAGTACTGCTGAGCTTCAGTCCAGGTCTTTTCGTCTTCAATGTAGTGAAACTCATAGAGCTGACAGTCTGTCAGATAATTCTGAGCTAAAAGCAAAACAACAACAAACTTGTTTTAAATCACAGTGCAAGTCAGCTTTATGTGAAACAGAATAAAACGTTTCTTGTTACCATCCAATTATTTTATGAGCCCACTTTAAACTGCAGTAATTTTAGATAAAATATCAGTATTATTTATGTATGAGCTTACCCATTACTGTAAGAAGAAACAGTATCCACTGCATATTTACTCTGTCTGTTTTGATGAACACTAAAGAAAAAAAAGTCGACATCAAATATGTACTTTTCAGAAATCCCATTACTGATAAAATATCTACTAACATTGTTATTAAAGAGAAACTTACATCTGGTTTTCTCCTTTTATACGGAGTCAAAATGATCCGACAGCTTGATGTTTGGTAGCAGAGCGTCCTCAGGGAAATGCTCAGTTCCTGATGTTGAATCTTGTTTTAGCACCTAGACTCTATTTGAATATTCAAACCTTTAAAGAAGAACCTGATATGCTATTGTTTACATCCTGGAAAACAAAACAAATGCAACGCCATAGGTAGGTATCGCTCAGGTTATTTCCTAGTTTATGTTATTTTGGAAAAATAAACTTTTCCAAAAGTTTATTTTTGTTTTCATACTTTTACAGTTTATATCAGAAAGATAGATCCTGATGGGCCTCAGCAAGATCTGAATATGTTGTCTTATTTACTTATTGCTCAGTATAAAAAAATGTTAATTTCTCCATCATCATTTGGTCCAACGTATGTTATTTGGTTTATCTCTAATAAATTCTGATTATTTCATCATTGGTCGTTTTCAGACTTCAGTGCTTTCGTTGTGTTTGAGCTGACAATATAATGGGGACATAAAAATAACGTTCAGCGTTCTTCCACCCTGCCACGCCCTAAACGTTTCATCTTCCATCATGGCCATTAAATCGTATTTCTTCAACCACGTCATCCGACGCAGCTCCATGTTCTTCGCCTCCCTCTTCCCATCTGTCAGTTTTCACATCTTGTCTGAAGAGTCGGTTTTAGGTGTTGGCCTGGAACAAGACTGTGGCTCGTTGAAACTGAGCCTGTTCTGCTCATGAAACTGAACTCATAATATGAGCCCACTGTGTTTCATTTCCTGTTGAAAATTCCTCTTGTCGGGTTGATGTTTGACAAGTCAAACAAAATGCAAATCAGAGTTTACAGATGGACGTGTAGCTTCCTTCTCTCTCTCTCTCTCTCTATACATATATATATATATATATATATATATATATATATATATATATATGTGTGTGTGTGTGTGTGTGTGTATATATATGCTTTTAGCTGCAGCATTTGAATGGAAAACTTTAAGAAAAAGAATATTTGTTTGGAAAATCAATTTTCATGGACTATAAATGGGAGATAAATGAATATAAATATAAATGGGAGAAGACAGAATTTATGCGATAAATGTTGAGTTTATCGCCCCAGATTTCCTGTCCTATGATTTCTAATTTTGTCTTGTTAAATTGCCAGAACTGTAACGCTGAAATTCATTGTCGTACTTGAAGAGTCTGAGTCTGAATGGGATACATTCAAAAGCAGTAGAGGGCAGTGCACACGATCTATTGATCCTGGCACCGAACAGAATTGATCGAATTTTCCTGAAAATTCGATCAGTTCCATCCATGTCAATATCCTCAATAAAACAGCAAGAAAACATTTCCCTTGTACAAACTGCAGCAGCAGCAGCAGCAGACATTTTGCAAAGTGCAAATATTCTTCCAGTCACCGTCATTATTTTTATCTCTACTGGGAATTAAAATATAAATATATCAAACACTGTAATCCTCTGATGTCTCATCACAGGGTAACACTTAAACGTTTAAAATTTGTTGTTTTGTTGCTAGGTAACCCAATTTAGGCAACAATAATAACGTATGTTCAATCTAAATTGTGGGCGGGGGGGTGAAGGGCAAAATGTTCACTCTTCCCAATTTCAGAAGTCAGGAGAATTTTACAGAAACATCTGAACTAAAAAAATGAAAAGTCCTCTTCTACGACTCTCTGCTGGTCCACATTTATTAACATGTTGTTTTCAGTGTGGCAGTGATCCACAAAACCACATTTTAAACCTAATGAATAAATAACTCAATACATTTTTAGTGATTATTTATTGTCTATTTGCTTTGATACATACAGTATTTAACATGATAGTTTAATATATGGATCAATAACAAGTGAGCGTTTTGGATAGCTTAAGAATATACACATGGATATTATCAGATGACATTTAAAACAAGTTGTATGTTTTTTTATCATTCTTCCATACATTTAGGGTCAGGATGGACATATTGCTTTGAATAAACATAATGTACATGGCTTATGATGTGAAGCCGAACAAGATCCAAACAATGTAACCTGTGATATTTAATCATTTCCTTTTCTACATATATCAGCGTTCATATACAGCCTGTTTGAGAGTAAGTGTTATATAACACATCACTTCGAACAAATGAAATTAAATTCAGCAAAGTGTTTTCTTTTCACTGATGAACTTCAATCCAAGGAAGGAAGGAAGGGCGGGGAAGGGCTGAAGGAGGAAGGAGGAAGAGAAGAAGAAGAAGAAGAAGAAAAGAAATCCCAGAAGCAGTGATGAGAAATAATATTTCACCTTGGGTGGAGCAGTTATAGTTCATGTTTGGTTAAGTAGCTGACCACCTCATCACTGACCCAGAACCACAAATCCAGAGTGCAAGCGTAGTGCAGACCCATCCAGACAAAAGGAGTCGAAGCAAACTGGGCTTTCTGCTGGACCATTCTCTGCATGTCAGAGCCGGTGATGGTGACCAGGCCATGGTGGTTCTCTCTGCAGTAGGTCAAGGCGTCCTCCCAGGTTTTATTTTCTTTGATCAGGATCAATGT